>VDFB02127760.1:0-97424 GCA_007258455.2 Sequoia sempervirens
TCAAGTGGCGTATTCAGTTTCAGGCTTCAGAATGCAGTTTTGGGGAGTTGAACTCATTTCACTTTAAAAATAACATTATAATTTAAATGTTATTTTATCACCTTGGCCTAGTCAAATGACTTAATGTTATTTTAAAAGGTGGACTTGAAGGGTGGCGCCATCATTAAGGTTATATTTAAATTTTGATGAATTTTCCAAAGTCAAAGCAAGTTAATTTGGGCGCATTTATCATGGTGTTGATTTTAATTAAAATATGAATATTGAGCTAAAAGGGAAAAGGACGCCATCTTGAAGAAAGAGCTAGGGTTTGGTCATTGAGTTGGATTTTAGGGTTTCGTGAAGTCAACCGAAACTTATAAAAAGGAGGCTTGAGCATCATTTCATTATCTTTGTCTATGCTAATGTTATGCTGCCGAAATGGTTGCGGGATTGCTTCGAGGAATGAATGCCTCCTAGTCTGGGCTCGACTTCGTGCTTGAGAGACAGCACCTAGTAGAGAGGTTCGATTATTTGTGTGATTTTCTAGTAAGGTTTGCATTGTTGTAGAGTTATTGCTTTGAAGTTCAGATTTCTGCATTTCATAACCTTTCTGGAGTTGCTGATTTAATACAGCAGATTTATGTTTTTGGTCATAACTTGAAAAATACAAAAAGAGTTGTTCTGGGTATTGTCTCATTGTGTTTCCCTGTTAGAGGCGCCCCTTCATGAATATTTGCAGATTTTAATACGAAGCGTATGATTTTATAATGCAAATCCGTCATTCCTTGAAGGCCGTACTTTCTAGAGTGCATTGGGATTCGTGTCGGTAATTAATAACCATTTTTAGATGCCATTTCTTATTACTAAGTTAGGCGCCATCATTTTGAGGGTCTATTGCATCAGATTTGAGATCATTTGGGTGAGGAACGAGAGAGTTATGAGCATATGAGTAAATTCATAGGTTGCTGGTTTTATGATAAAAAAGTGCAGATTTGTATGACAGTTTAAGAAAATCTGCATCTTCCTTATCTGGTTGGTGTTGAGATTTCATTGTATACTTTGCAGAAGCTTCCTTGTTGAATGCATCATTTGAAAGAGCATCTTAAGTCTTGATATTGCAGGCAATAACATCTTTGTAAGCTGGCAGTAGTACTGACCAGTTGTTCTTCTTATTGCTCATCGTTATTGTAATACTCATTCCTCTTCAGTAATTGTTGTAATAGATAGAATCTCTGCCCTATGGTAGCTACTTCCCATTCTGGGTGAGCAAGCACATTCTGGGTGTTGAGAATTTCCAGTTTCAGCATTTCATTTCAAGCATTGAATTCTGTAATCCTTTCCCACCAAGATCATATGGTGGCTCGCTTGGCATTGGTTTGGGTAGCACATACTTGGCCGTTTGGGGGTTTCCCTTCGACATTTAGGAAATGAAGATCCTGCGACCATATGCCAGCCATCGGCCCGGTAGCCATTCTTCAGTTAGAGTTGTTTTCTACATAGCGGTTTGATTCGAGATCCTCGACCAATGCTCACACCTTGCCCACATCCGGGATCACAGTTGTGGCCGCATCTTGCTGGTTAAGTTTGCCCGGTCACCGGTTTTGCGTTTTGTATTAACCTTAGCGGAGTTGTAATATTTGTAATAGAAAATTGTAAAAAACAAAAAATTTGGCTCGGAATATTTCAGTGGTATCAGAGCCAAGATCCTGCCATCCTGTGCCCATCAGAGTTCACTTGACAGAGAAAGATGACTACAGAGAAGTCTCTACTTGAGTTAATGCATGATGTGTATACGCTATTGAAGGATCCAGAGTTAAGGTGTGGAATCAGAAAGATTTATGCTAAGTCTGAGAAGTCGGATTTGATTGGGGTTTCTAAAGAATGCCAGTTCAAGAGGAAATGTGAACACGAGGCTGACATACTCTACAGAGATTATCAGAGCTTGACAGATGAGATTAAGAACGATGTTTCATTTGACACCTTTTTGACTTTTGAGGGGGATTATCACCCTGGAAAGCGGGCTATGGTCAACTACATCAAGAAAATGATTAAGGAGGAAGCAGAACATGCCATGGTTGTAGGTGCAAGGAAGGTAGAAGAAATGCCTGTTTGTAGGTTGCAGCCCACAAGTAAGCAGAATGAAGAAAAAAATCAGTCAACTAGTGTTGAAGATGGCACAAGCGAGGTGCTCATTTTGCCTAAAAATGATAGGGCATTGGATGAAAAAACCTTGACAGATGAGGAGTGTGCGGGAGAGCCCCATAATACTCCCCTTGACTTGCATGTGATAGCAAGTGATGTAGATCAGTTCGGTGAAAAGAATATAGCAGCAGACTTGAATTCTAATTTGGATTCATCTCATGAAGGTTTTGAGACTAAGGGCTTCACAAAGGATGTTGGTAATGATTTCGAGGTGTTTGTACCGCCTCTTGTTGAAGATTTAGTGATAGATAGTTTTCCTCTTGTTGCTGTTCAAACTCCTCAAGAGTTTTCACAAGATGAATTTATTACAAGTGATCACGAAAACCTTTATGGCATGCATGTGACTGTTCATGATGAGATCAGAAACATACCTATAGATGATAGGTTCATTGAAGATAAGGATGATAAAAAATTTCTAACAGCTAGCTCTAAAGATTCCTTACTTCCTTTCAGTGACAGTGCTAAGGGTGGTTTTGAGTTTGAACTTCAAACCCAACCATTGGAGGAAGGTACTTATGAAGACATCAGCTTTAGTGATTTGGGAGTTGACCTATTCCAAGAATCAACACTCCAAGTGTTGCACAAAGAATACTCTTCTTGTGATCGAAACAATCAGCCTCTCACCATTTGGGATCCAGGTGTGAAGGCACTTAGTGATGACAAACCGGTATGGGATGAATTTCCCTTTGATCCGGATGAAGAAATGGAACTCGATAAGGGTTCTCTATCAGCAGACAATGGTGTTAGTATGCTTAAGTTTGGGGCTGCTTTCAAGTTTGATCAGATTAACATGGAAGAGGAAACAGAGTTTGAGGGCCATATGGCTCTTGAAGATGAAAGGTTTGGAGGAATTACCAAACACAAATCTGATTTATCAAGATATGAAGCTGATTGCAATCAACGAATTGAAGAATTTGTGGAGTATGATGCTTTTTATGATGATGAGCATTCTCTGCCAGTTGGTGGTGAAGTACAAGAATGTTGGAGTAGCAAGGAGGGCAGCAAAGGCAAGGAACGAAGTTCTGATTTTCAGTTGCAGCCTATCAGCAGTTCACCGCCTTTGCATGTTCATGAGTGGGAAGATCAATGCAAGGTATCTTTTGGAAAAGAAGTACAAACGCTATCCCTATTTGATCGCACACACAATTTGGTTGATGATCTCTATTGGAAGGCTCAGTCTGAAGAGAGACAAAGTGGAGTTAAGGATGAAGTTGCTCTTCCTAACTTGCAACTTATCAGAGGCACTTTGGAGACATTGAAATCAGCATACATACACTTGATTGAAGATCAAGATCACGCCATTGAATCTGCACAGAAGGCCTTCAGTGTTTTCGAAGAAAGGGAGAGTATGGTTGATGTGCTCACCTTGGAGCTTAAATCAACAAAGGACAATTTGAAGGAAACTCAGTTGGCTCTAAGAAAGGTTGAAGACCAGTTTGCAGATTTCAAACTTTTCAAGGAGCAAGAGGATGCACGAAGAGCTGGAGAAATCAAGCAAGTAATTGATGAGATTGATAGTCTTCGAGAGGAGTTTGATCTTGAAGGTTTCACAAGAAAATCAAAGGTTGCATGTGCAGATTTGGAGCAACAAGACGAAAGGAATGACTTTCAAGTTTATGACAATCCTCTTTTTCAAGAAGGTGATGAGAAAAGTTATGATAATCCTCTCTATGAAGTAGAGGATGAAATGGAGAATGAAACTGATTCTGGTTTCCAGTGCTTGGATGCTTTGATATCACTCCATGAGGATGTGCCACGTATGTTGAGTAGTAATGGATGCATAAGTGGCTTTGAGGATGAAGGTTCTACATGGGAGGTGACGAAGCAAGGTAATTTCAACATCTATGACATCAAGGTGTTGAAGAGACAAGTCTTGGTAGCTGTTGGTAACTTCATCACAGCAGCAACGAGTGAAGATTTCAGACCTACTACTCAGGAGGAATGGGAAAAAAGTGAACTAGACTTTGGTAGTTGCACTCTTGAAAATCCATCCCTTGGGTGGAATGATGTTTGGGATCACATTGATCAGTTTTGGGAGCTGAATTTGAAGCCACTTTATGTTTCATACTCCCTTAAGGTGGAAGCTTTCATGGTTAAGCTTCAAGGATTTACTAGAAGGGGCATCAGTTTCTTGAGAAGGCACTTGGTTCTCAATAGCACTTTGGAATGTGTAGAGATTTTTTTGCAGTGTGTTGAAAATCACTTTCAGTTGGATATCCATGCTTGGGATTCTCAACTTGGGTTGTCAGAGTTTATTACTTATGGAAAAGACTCTTGGAGGGATAAGGAACAAATTTCCAGACTTGTTGATGTTGTTCCCTTCATTTCCAGCTACTTGATGGTTCCGTTTGTTCATCAACAAATGGATTGGAGAGAAATTTTGAATATGGGTTGGAACGATCAACGATCGGTAGTTCTTGGAAGTGACTTTCAGCTCAGACAAGGGCAGATTTTGAGACACGACTTTGCTGGTTGGAGGCAGACCAGCCACTTTACTTATGGAGTTACTTTCATTCAGGAGAGTTGGTACCTCACTCCTGATCAAAGAAGTGGTAGTTTTCTGATGGAGATGGCTCTAGCGTGTTTTTCAGCCACTTTGGAGGTTTGTAATGCAAATTCTGATGGTTTATTTTCATTATTGGTTCATGACAATGAGCTACCCCATACTTTGAATCTATATTTTGAGACTCTTGGGGTTGGAATTGTGAAAAAACTCTTCAGACTTCATAGTTGTGCCATGGTAATTCAGTTGAGGCATAAGGAATTCATGTGGAGTTATGAGTTTGAATTTGTTGAGCTTTTGCAAAGGATTGCCTTCCTCTTTGCAAAAAGAATTGAAGATGTCACATTTGCAGTCATGTTTCCGTTTGTTATCATGTGGAGGTATGCTGAAGAGTTCAAGTTTGATTTGAGTAGACTATCTGTCCTATTGCTTAGAATTCTGATTGACAGTAGTATGGTTGATACTGTTAATTCGGGGCATCGTGGACATGAGATGTTGCATGATTTTGGTTTCCCTTCTTTAAGATCTTCCAGTTTGAGTATCATAGATGGTAACACTTTGGAGTTACAAGGGGAGTCAGTGCAGCATTGGCATGATATTTCCATTAATGTGATCAGAGTGGCGCAGCGGAAGCATGGTGGGTTTTTCCTGAGACGCATTTTGGAACCAGGGATCATACTTGTTGCGTATGGAATAAAGCCCTCAACCACTGAAGGGTGGGTATTGCTTGAGGACAAGCAATTTTGGGAGGGCGGATTGTAATGTCCCCTTCTTCAAGCCCCTATTATTTCTAGGCGTGACCTAGCCTTTCTTCTTTGGGAACCCGGAAGGCTAGCCTGAAGCTGCAAAATTAGTGGTTTCCTAATTTTGAGGAGGCTCGTCGTGAGATGGTGGATTCAAATGGCTAGATTCCTTCCTCGGTTTTCAGGGCTTCGCAGTTGGTATGACTATCTCAAGATTCGGAAAGACTCCTTTTGAATTTACTATTTTAGTAAATTCTATTTTGGCAAGTAGCGTTGGTCTCGTGCGCTTGACTTCCTCTGATCTCGGGCGGCTTATTCAAATGCGCTCGTAATGCAGCTTGTGAGTTAGCTTTTGAAGTTTTCACTTTAAAAATAACATTATAATTTAAATGTTATTTTATCACCTTGGCCTAGTCAAATGACTTAATGTTATTTTAAAAGGTGGACTTGAAGGGTGGCGCCATCATTAAGGTTATATTTAAATTTTGATGAATTTTCCAAAGTCAAAGCAAGTTAATTTGGGCGCATTTATCATGGTGTTGATTTTAATTAAAATATGAATATTGAGCTAAAAGGGAAAAGGACGCCATCTTGAAGGAGCTAGGGTTTGGTCATTGAGTTGGATTTTAGGGTTTCGTGAAGTCAACCGAAACTTATAAAAAGGAGGCTTGAGCATCATTTCATTATCTTTGTCTATGCTAATGTTATGCTGCCGAAATGGTTGCGGGATTGCTTCGAGGAATGAATGCCTCCTAGTCTGGGCTCGACTTCGTGCTTGAGAGACAGCACCTAGTAGAGAGGTTCGATTATTTGTGTGATTTTCTAGTAAGTTTTGCATTGTTGTAGAGTTATTGCTTTTAAGTTCAGATTTCTGCATTTCATAACCTTTCTCGAGTTGCTGATTTAATACAGCAGATTTATGTTTTTGGTCATAACTTGAAAAATACAAAAAGAGTTGTTCTGGGTATTGTCTCATTGTGTTTCCCTGTTAGAGGCGCCCCTTCATGAATATTTGCAGATTTTAATACGAAGCGTATGATTTTATAATGCAAATCCGTCATTCCTTGAAGGCCGTACTTTCTAGAGTGCATTGGGATTCGTGTCAATAATTAATAACCATTTTTAGATGCCATTTCTTATTACTAAGCTAGGCGCCATCATTTTGAGGGTCTATTGCATCAGATTTGAGATTATTTGGGTGAGAAACGAGAGAGTTATGAGCATATGAGTAAATTCATAGGTTGCTGGTTTTATGATAAAAAAGTGCAGATTTGTATGACAGTTTAAGAAAATCTGCATCTTCCTTATCTGGTTGGTGTTGAGATTTCATTGTATACTTTGCAGAAGCTTCCTTGTTGAATGCATCATTTGAAAGAGCATCTTAAGTCTTGATATTGCAGGCAATAACATCTTTGTAAGCTGGCAGTAGTACTGACCAGTTGTTCTTCTTATTGCTCATCGTTATTGTAATACTCATTCCTCTTCAGTAATTGTTGTAATAGATAGAACCTCCGCCCTATGGTAGCTACTTCTCATTCTGGGTGAGCAAGCACATTCTGGGTGTTGAGAATTTCCAGTTTCAGCATTTCATTTCAAGCATTGAATTCTGTAATCACTCCGTCATATGGTCGCCCCTCACTCCGCATTGGATTGGGTAGCACATACTTGACGTTGAGTTCCCTTTCAGCATTTAGAGTAGAAGATCCTCTGACCATATGCTCGCCATCATCGGCGCCATTCTTGGTTAGAGTTGTTTTTGCATAAGCAGTTTGATTCAGATCCTCTGACCAATGCTCACCATCATCGGTGCCATACTGGTTAGAGTTGCTTCAGTACGTTTTGGTTTATCATCTAACCTTAACGGGTGTAATGTTGTAATCTGAAAATTGAAAAAACGAAAAAATTTGGCTCGGTATATTTCAAAAAGTTTGGATTCAAATTTGGAAATTAGGGTTTCTAGAAGCTTCTGGAGGGTCTTCACAAAATTATAAAAGGAGGTCTTGGGTCTTCATTTCATCATCTTATGTCTTGAATATTGTTATGCTGCCGAAATGGTGCTGGAACTGCTTCGAGGAATGAATGCCTCCTAGCCTTGGCTCGACTTCATGCTTGAGAAATAGCATCTAGTGGAGAAGTTTGCTTGTTTGAGTGGATTTGTAGTGAGGTTTTGCATTGTAGCTTGGGTTTTGCTTTATAGTTCAGTTTATTACATTTCATGTCATTTTTCTGAAGTTGTTGATATCATAGCAGATTGTAGTTTTCATTCATATATTTGAAAATAAAAATATCTTCGTTCTGGGTATTGCATATTTCCCTTTCTATAGGCTGGGCGCCCCTTTGTGCCAATTTGCAGATTTTATTATGAAGAACTTGATTTTATAAAATATAATCGCTCCTCTTGCCAGGCCGCCCCTCTTTGAAGTGCATTGGGAAGCATGATAAATAATTATGTGGGTTTGAGTGTGGTTTTTTGTAGGCAGCTTGGTCACCCTTGTCATAGGAATCCATTGCATTCGATTTGAGGTCATTTGGTTGAGTATTGTGGGAGTAGTGAGCAAAATAGTGGTTCTTAGTGTTGCTGATTTGAGCATTGCAAGTGCAGGTCTGTCACAAATCAGAATATCGAGGTTGATTCTTGGAGTTGAGTTCTTGGTCATAGCATACTCTCTAAGCATGGGAAAGTCTTCTATATTGTTGCAACTTTAAATAGTCCTAATCTTATGCTCTTGGTAGGAATTCTCTATCATATTGTAAGTTGAACAGTAGTACTGTCAGCCTTTCTTCTCATGTTCCTTTCATGCTTTGTAATTGCCCATTGAATAAGTGGAAGAGGCTGGCTTGCCGCCTATTTACGTTGAGTTGCATTGTAGTTTTAAGATCTCCGCCTTATGGTAGCTCCCTTCTCACCTTGGGATGGAAAGCACATGCTAGGCGTCAAGTTTTACTTCAGCAATTTTAGTTGATAGGGATCCTCTGACCATATGCTCGCTGTCATCTGGCGCATTCTTGGTTAGAGTTATTTAGTATTGCTTTGCATTGAGATCCTCTGACCATATGCTCACACCTTGCCCATCTCGGGATCCTGGTGTACATTCTTGGTTAGAGTTGAATTCCGCATCGTTTTGGTTTTAGAGCTAACCCTAACGAATGTGTGTTGCATTGCACTTTGTAATTGAAAAAATGAAAAAATTGGTTCGGTATATTTAAAAAAAACTAATTCAAAAACTATTTTCAAGAGAAAGGTTGCATACTGTCCTATGGGTTCCTGCAAGGTGTGAAAATAGTAGAACAACAGGATACACTTCTCACATAAGTCAGTAATCAAAAGAACAATAGACATGACTTGAGTGGAGACAACCACTAGGCCATATTGAATGGTCATACTTATTCCTTGCGCTAAGGGATTATTCATGTAGAACTCCGACGTTTTCTTCATCAACCAAATTAAGATATCAAGTTATTAGGCAAAATATAATTTGAATTTCTTAATTCAATTTTTTTGCAATTTACTCAGTTTAGCTACAGTCTCTTATGGGACGATTCATAATTATTGTGATGAGTTTGAAATGTATCTTCTATAAAGAGCATGAGGATTTCACATTCCGTGAGCTAGTAAAAACAATCTGGTAAAAATGTGATACATTTAATTTTCGTCATTGGTTCAGATTCACACTCCATGATCCATCATTAGGATTAGGGTATTGAGATCATGTAGTGTGATCCAAAATGTTGATGAAAATTAAATTCACATAGTTTTGCTAGAAGCTTTTTACGTTATGATCTTCTATTCAACAGTCAACTTAATGTTGTAAAAGTCAGTGCTAACGACAGATTTAATTTTGCAAAATCTTGCCAGAGATCATTGTAGGAGGTGAACAAAAATCAGATTTTGTGATTTTATATGGTTAAACATGATAGCAGTAAGTGATTTTGTGTAGAAACCCTAGTTTCCCCTATTCTCCGGATCTGATTGTTTTCTGATGTTTTTTTGAAGTATTTTGGTGTTTTTGCTTGTTTTGAGTTTTTGAGCATAAAATGCAATATGGCGATTTTGCAAATAATTGAAGATAAATTCAATAAAATTTATCTAGCTCTCAAAATGACAAAAGATGGACGCCAGTACATTTATTACTCTCCAGGAATGATTACAAAAAATCCAGTTACATGCAATACTAAAAAGCAATGAATTTTATTAAGAAACCTGATTGGCTGCAATAGTACGGCTGCAATAAATGTGCTTCAGAAGATGGTACGGCTGAGATAAGAATGGCACTTTCTTCCTCTGTTCTAAGGTTGCAAATTGACCCAGACTCCTAGGCGCTTCAGATGCTGAAGAATGAAGTCAAAGAAGAAAGGCGTTTTACTCTGTCTTGAAAATACACCCCTAAATGGATGGTACGGCCTGGTACTGTACAGTACGGCCCTGATATCAGCAATAATAAATATAAAATAAAATACTGCTTCCTCTGTAGGCCTCCAGAAGTGAAGGGATAGGCGCCTTAGTTTAGATAACCTCTGGAAATGAATATTTGAAACCATGAAGATTGTACGGCCCAAATGAAGATAGTACGGCCTGCAGCAAGTACGGCTGTGTACTGGAAACAGCAGCAAATAAAATAAATTGTACGGCTCCTCCTGTGAACTCCGGAATCTCAATAAAATGGCGCCTCAATGTAGCAGACCTTCCTGGATGGATATCTCTCTGAAACCCTGACGAAATAAATCTCTGTGAACTCTGTAATTTCTTCTGGATGAAGAAATCTCTCAACTGGCAATAAATCAGATGTTATTTCACACCCTCTGAATCGCTCTCACTGGAGATGGCTCGTTCCCCAATGCGTTCGAGATTGAAACCCTAAAGCTTCCGTTCTCTGGCAAAGACTAATCAATTTTTGATTCACAAATGTCATAATGGCCCAAATCCCAATGCAAAACCCCTTTATCATTGAAAAGTGCGATTTCCTTAAAGATAGGGATTATTAAAAAATATTCAACTTTTAATCTTTTAATATTTCCAAAGTCACAGCCAAATATTTTAATATAAATATAAATGTCAATTTTGGCCCCTTCTGATGATGGCGCACCCCTCAAGAAGAATGACTTAAGTTATAATTTAATATTATAACTTTATATTATAATCATTAAATAATTAATATTTAATGAATGCAATTAAATATTAATATTTCTCTCGTTACTCATCCGATGACTGATCCGTCTGAAGCTGACGAACTCTGAAGTGATTCTGAACGCTGCCCAAAACCATACTGCTAAAAATAACAGGGGTCCCACGCTGACTGCCAGGAACTGCTAAAAATAGCAACTTCTGCAAGAAACATCCGAATGAGCCCGAACGAAAGCCAATTGCAAAACTGCCAATCTAAAGCTAAGCCAAACTCCGAAATGACCCTCTATACCATCCATCAGCCTACGAGGGTCGCAGTATAGGCTAACTCTTACGAACTCTGATGCTCGCCAAAAATGGGGACATGACATTTTGGCAATTGAAATTCTTAGAAATCAACTCTGCTCTAGAAATGGCCATATGATAGGTCTGGCTAATGTATATATAAATATATATATAGACATATGCATATTCATATATATATTGTACATATATTGTATATACATATACATATACATATACATACATACATATACATATACATATTCATATACATATATACACACATATACATATATATGCATACATATATACATAATATATACACACATATACATGTACATATATACATACATATATACATACATATATACACACAATATATACATATACATATACATACACACACATATGTATGAGCATGACATGCTTGATTGGTGTGTATATTTAGGTGAGGGATTTATTATTGAAGTTTTCTTGAAGCCTTCAAGATTGCATGTTTTATTGTCAAACTCATTAACAAAGAGGAATGGTTGAGTAAAAAGATAATTGGTTATATAATATTTTCCAATTTGACTTCAGCTGGGATACTAATAGATGGGATTGTTATATGAGTTGTCCGTGTAGGGCATGATGATACATTTTTACATTATGAATGGCATTTCCTACTGACTATGACTTAAGTCATATTCAATAGTATAATGATTGTAGCATACCAATTTTGTTTGGGGTAGTCCTTGTATATTGAATAGGTTATCCAATGTATGAAACAACACAATCCTTGACTATGACTTCAACTCTAAAGATGTAGAGATCTATAATAGGGGATATGTATTTTGTAGATTTTGTGATCATGGTAAAGCATTGGTCTATTACTTGGTTAGGCTTATAGTCACAATTGTTGTGAACTCATGCTAAGTAATGTGTAGCTTTATATCAAGATTCAAATGAGTTTGGTGGGGGTTTGGGGGCAACGAAGACAATCAAAACCACACAGACCTTCATGGCACACACCATTTTAATAATTTGCTAGCTATGATCTAGACAAATGACCTGAAAAATTTAGATCAATTTGAGGGTTGCAAACTCTATTAGGCAATAAGGTTTTGATATTTTCTAATGGTAGTTCGGTGTTAGTAATATTAAAGCCCTAGACATGATATCTTTTAGTGTGGGGGCATGACCTTTGTACTTAATCTTGATTGATAGAGGATTAAGAAACATAAATGCTTCTTGATTTTTCATAAATCTTAGATGGGCATGTCATAAACTAAACAAGCATTGAAAGGTTGTAAGTTTTTAAAAAATGTAACTAAAATGTGCCTGGGTACATTATGGGATGCTAATGTACCTAGGTGTCCCCTAAAACAAATTGTGCATATTGGGTATGTTTCCATTTTTTTGCAAAATAGGGGATGAGGTGGGGATGTTTCCACCTGCCCCTACATTCTAGAAACATCACTATGGGGGATGGGGTCATATTTGGCAAAGGAGTATAGAAAAAATATAAAAATAATACATATATTCATATTTGCAGCCTAAAAATAAGAATTAATTTCATAATACCACATAGTGTGCATATAATAAAAAAAACCACCATAAAATTTAAAAAATACTTCAATGTCAATTTGTCAAACTCAAATCACATGATAGGTATTCATTAGTTAGTATTCAATTTGTTCAATCAACAATCATTATCATATGGGTCTTCATAAAGATCATTATCATCTTCATTGACATTAGATTATGTAGGTAGATTAAAAGAATAAGGAGTGCCATTGGCACTTGCACTAAATGCATGCTAGCTATCTGACTCCTTAAAAAATGAAGATTGTTGGACAACATAAGCATACAAGTGAATATGCTCTAGCTTTACATCCTACAACTTTGTTGCCCCTTGTAGTCATTTTGTTTATGCAAAATAAGGTGCAAGTTGTAATGCAAGTAAAATTATTCCTTTGCCTTTCTGGATTACAATTGATTGTGCTCTAATAAGTGGATGAAATATTGTTGTGACCTAATTCACACATCGCCCCATTACAAATGGGGACCCCCAGTAGTTTGCTTTTTAGGGTTTTGCCTTCACGTTACAATTTCATAAGTCCTTTGCTTTGAGAGGTTAGAGTTAGGGTTTTGAAAAGTTATCCGAGTCAAGTAGAGAATCCAAGCCCAGAACAGTGCCCAAACATCGTCAAAATGCTCAGAAGGTCTGGTGGACGAGAAATGCCATTGCTTTCAATCAATTCTGACACTTCCTACTTTTTAGGAATTTTGCTTTTTTGCTTTTTGCTTTTTCCTATTTTTAGTAATTTCTATTTTTAGAAAGTGCCAGAGTTTTGAGGTCCCACTGGTCATAGTATCAACTTCAACACCTTTAGAATCAAGGTTTTGCACCTCCGAGAGTAAAAAGCAAGAGAAAATCATGAAAAGCAAGGAAAAATCATAAAAAGCAAGGAAAAATCATGAAAAGCAAGAGAAAATCATGACGAAGGTATTGTTCCAGAAGGTTGAGAAAAATGGCATAAGGAAGACATGTCTAGCATAAGCCAAGGCCGCCCAACCTTGGCAAGGAAATCATGAAGTCCGCCCCACCTCAAGAAGCATGTCCAAGATGCCATGAAGTCCGCCCAACCTTTGGCAAGCATGAAGGCAAGTCCGCCCTAGCTTGCAGAAGGAAATGTCAAGGCCAAGATGAAGTCCGCTTGGAAGAATGTCAAGCCAGCCTCCAAGTCCTCCCTAGCCAAGATGTCAAAGACAAAGCAAAGTCTGCCCCAAGCTTAAAGAGGAGATGGCAAGACCTAAGCAAAGTCCTCCCAAGGAAAAAAAATGACTAAGTGTTGATGAAACCCGCCTAAGTGAGAAGATGCACAAAACAAGGTAAAATCCGCCTAGGCTAAGATAAAAGACTGCAAAGACAACATGAAGTCTGCCTCATCAAGCGAAAAGATGTCAAGCATGAAGCAAAGTCCGCCCAAGACACAAGAAGGTAGAAAAAAACTCCAAGTTCGCATAGAAGAAAATGGAAAATGACATTAAGAATAATGAAGATGGCCATGGATAAAACAAAATAAAATTCTCCATGATTAAAAGAGTTGGAAAATAAATCTTAAACACTTAGAATTTTGTTTTAATATTTTCCAACACTTTGATATTCAACACCTAGAAAATTTTCGAGAAAATCTAGAAGATCCTGGCTAAGGATGGTGCCTTGGTAAATTAGAAACTTGTTTAAAGATTTTGATAAAGATCACGTTGCCAAGGTGGATAAAAAGAAAACAAGTCCAAGTTCAATGAATCTCAGGAAAAAAAAAAACAATTTGCTAAAATAATCGAACCTTTCAACTTTATAAAGAGGTTTAGCTTGTCATTTTGGAATCATTCTTCTCCAAGTTCGATGGTAAAGAGATTCTAACTCTCTCGAGGATTGTGAGATAATTTCTTCGAAGAAAGATTTTGGAGAGAGTAAATTTTTTGAAAATTCTTGGAGATCAAGTGATTTTTCGAAGTAAAGGACAAAATGGAGAAGTAAATTTCTGAGTTAAAAGGCGTGCTTTTCCTGAATTTTGAAGTGAATTTTCAGAAACTGAAGTCGATTTGCAGTCAAGACATACTTTCAAAGGAGTTTGGCTGAATTCTTCATCTTATTCACTCATTCTGGCAAGGATTTACTGAGTACTTTGCCAAGTTCGCCCATTTTCAGCCTGATTTTTCACAGAATTTGTATGTTTAACAGGCTGAAAGTGAAATTTTCAAGTAAGGGCCCATAAAAATCAGAGTTAAAATCTTTAAAGTAATATTAATTCTCTTCATGTTTCTTGCAGGTTAATGACCACTAGGGGAGAATCTTCAAGAAGGACCCAGATGAAATTCGCCAAGAAAGGATTGCAGCCAGAATCTAAAATGAATTCCAAATGGAAAAACATCACAAACACTAACCTTGGACACGTAGATTTCAACGAATTCAAGAAAAGAATGTATGGACATGATGGATTCCTGCCAACACCAATTGCTCGCCGGATGATGAATGGTATTGTCCAGGCAGCCGGATTTCCACCAGCTATAGAATGTGTTGAATTAATGGTTGAGTGCACCATTCACTACAATGCGTAGGAGAGGTAGATCATTGTGTCGGACGGGAGAATATTGGCTCATCTCAGAGAGTTGGCAATTCAAGAAGCATTCGGCATACCGAGCTATAACTGGACTTCATACAAAACCAAGGAAGATGCCAAAAAACTCTATGAAGACCAGTTCGAGCTATGTGCCACAAATATTAATAAGTCATGGTTAGAGAAACCAAGCCCTCGGTCAAGAAAATGCCAAAGAAGCTGCTTCGCATGGACTTCAAGGAAGATTATGGGGATATTATTTTGCTATAAAACAGAATTATGGGCAGCCCCCAAGGTGCTCCATTCGAGACATTGATGTACTACTTCATTGACGAAATCACCTCAGGCGTGAAAATTTTAAATTGGTCCCGGATGATTAGTGACAATCTTCATGAGCAATTAGTCAGTTTGGAAAGGACAAAATCTTTTCACATGATCTCTTACATCGTCTATCTAATGGCCAGAACTTACAGATATACAAGACTAATTTGCAGAGGTGTAGTAGGCAATGGTGAGAATGAATCTAAGTCATATGATTGTTATCCGCAGCTCCAGCTCCGTGAGAAGGCCCACTTCAGACGGGCGAATGATGCTTTCCTGATGTATATCACCAGAATACTGCAAGGAGGAACTCACCAAAGGCTTACTCATGAGGCCAAAAGATTGATCAACAAATATGGATCCTGGTTTATCCAGTTTCCGAGATTCACATACATAAGGATTCGGGGATTCATCAGAAGTCCTTACCGACTTCCAAATTACCCTACCAATAGGATGATCTTGCTAGAGGTCCTTAGACAGTTGGAGACATACCCAAACATCCAAAGGCCAAAGCAGAAGGCAACTATCACTTTCCCATTCTTCATTGCAAACATGCTAGAGTCTTGTCTGTCAGCACAAGCAGCTGAAAGTGCTAGGCTGGAGATGCAATCGTACCCGTTTACAACTTACCGGTCCGGGGCCAACTTTGACCCTCATAACAACATTGGGACCTCGGATGGGAAGAAATATAAACATGAAGTAGACCTGGAGGATTTCTGGGAAAATGCTAGAAATCAATGATATCAGGAAAAGATTATGGTCCAGATTGCCGGTGAACTTGATCAGAATGACAAAACTTTGTCGAGTACCTGATCAGCTGGAAGATGATGGAGAGTATGTCCTACTGCATTATGATGAGAATTGGCCTCCTCCTCCTGTAAGATGGTCGGAACCAGAACTAGCGGATTTGACCACCTTGATGAGACCGGTTATCAAATATTCTTAGTGGTGGGTTGACCAACAAGTCCAGGAGTTAAGGCGAAGAAGAGTGACCCTCACGTATGACTTAATGGGCGAGGTGGAATCATACTCGTCAAATGCGGGAGCATCTCACAGTGTTGAATTGATTGAAATCACCAATTCCAAGAAAAGGAAGGAGGCAATTGATGACTCGACCAAGTCAAAGGGGAAGACACCTATAAATGAGGAACCTGTTCACAAGAGACAGAGGATGGAGCCATCTCATTCTGCTACATCCAGGAATATTGACGAGATAGTAGCCACTGTAGATGAGTCATTGGCCGACATGAGGATTCTTTCTCCAATTCATGAGGGGAATACTGAGTCAATCCATCCAGATGATGATGAGCCTCCATCTCCTACAGGCACAGAGAAACTCGAATCAGAGAATGAAATGGATATCCCAGATGAGGAATCTCAAGAGGGAATGATTTCCGCTCTTAGAGGAGTCCTGGATATTCCATGTGGAGAAAATACTCAAGAAGAGGACCACATTGAACAACCTACAATTCCTGACTGGCTAATGGAAAGATTGAAAATAAAAGTACCAGTTGACATTCAGGAGGAAGATGACACAATAGATTTCTTGGCCAGGTTAGAAAACGTCACTGCAAAGAAGCCCTTCAAGAAATTTTCTACAATCTGGAGGGATGAAGCTAGCTGCCGCTCAGTACAAATTGCCATGCGAATAGTAGATAAGTCATGAGAGGATATTGCCCCCCATGAGTATGCCATCACTACTGTTGACTTGGGTCCAACGACGAAAGGCCAAGAGGTTGAAGACCTGGACAACTCAGTCACTACCATCAAGGCAAGGTTGGAAAAGGAAGTGGTAAACAAGAGAGAGTATAAGGAGATTAAACGCCTAAAGGAGTACATCGGACACCTGACTAAACCTCTCAATCAGGGCGACGCAGTAGCTCCTCCACTTCTGAACTCCTCACAAGAATTGGCCAAGGACTTTGAAGAAGAGATGGTCACGGCTAAAGAAACTAAGGAGTGGATGGTGGATAAGAGCGAGGAAATGACTACATTTATTGAGAGATTGACACTGGCTTATGGACAGACTTCCTCATTGCTTTCCAAACTTTCTGTCGTGACAGAAGCTTGGGACAACCTCTAGGATGTTCAGGATAGAATAATTCCATGCCTTCGAGTGCTGAAGGGAGTTCCAAAACAGGGGTTGATTTATGGGAAGATAATTGCAGCAGGTGCCACCTATGACTTCCACACTTGGTATTGGGCGTTGACAACACGGAGTGAGGTCTTGGAAAGAGTAAAGTCTAAGGGAGTCAAAGTTGAAGAGCAGATTAAAGAGGTTCAGAGTAAGATTTACCTCATAGCTGCGGATGTATTTGAGAAGGAGATCGTCTAGGAGAATGACATGCAGCTCGAAAAACTAAAGCATAGAGCTCAGGAAATCTTCTCCACCATCACTGGACCGGTCCTAAGGCAAAATTTGACTAAGGTGGCGAACTTCTTGTCTATCCGAGATGCCTTCCTGAAACATGAATTGGAGTGGGAAAATACTTTTTCCAGATGTGCTGAGGAGTTGGACGGGTTGGAATTGAAGGTAAACATGCTGCCGCAGGTCATGATGGAAGAGATCATCTCAATCATGTCCAGGTTCATTGAACACACTGCCACTGGAGAGGATAGAGATGCACTTCCTTGCAATTAGCTCTAGGCGCCGCTTGTCTTTCATGCAATTGATGTTGATTCTTATTTTTGGAAACCCTAATTAGGGTTGATATGTCTTGATCTTGGCCGTTAATTTGTTTTGATCTCAGCGTTTCATTCATTTTCAAAAACTCTATATAAACTCTTGCTCTCTCATTTTCATTTAGTGAAGAGAGTTTATGAAATTGTTGCGTATAGCTACTTTAGATAATAAAATCTCTTATGCATGATTTGCTTTGAATCCTTTTTATTGTCAAGTGGTAGCAAGGTTACATATCTCCTTCAACAATAGATTAGAATTAGAATAGAATGTGATTTGAATGCATGTTAGATGAATGCAAGATTTGATAGTATTGATTTATGGTTAAACTTAGCTCATACTTTCTTTGAATAGATGATTTTTATTCAATGCGTAAAGTTAGCCTGAGCTTATAGTTGTGGATGCTTAACTTCTGTCTGGATGAGTATTGTTTGATTTGATGGTAATTGTTCATGACTTGAAAATCATAAGCACACCCCTTGAAGATTGCACCCACTTTGTGTAGTTGTCCTAGCGAGGCGAAGCAAAGCGTGATTATTAGTTTTACCTAATCTCTACTATCTCTTGAATTCCTAGGAGTAGCATAGAGTCTCTAAACCGTCATCCTTTTGCACTTTTTTTTTTAAAAATCCAAAACCAAAATACCAAAAAAAAAACAAACAAAAAAAAGAGAGAGCATTACTGTCAAATTAGTCTAAGTCCTAACTTGTAAGATATTTGTTAACGTAAGTCCCTTTGTGTATTACCAGCATATCACAACGTCGATTGAGCTTATCCACAAGTCAAGATCTGACAAAAGAAACCTTGGAATTGCTATATGATCTTCTCGCAATCTTAGCATACGTGGTGGTTTTTCAAGAGAGGATAAAGTTCATTTGGACTTTTTATTCTAAAGTGTTCGGTGGATGATAAAACGTACACCAACAGAAAATTGGCGCTAGAAGGAGGGCTAGAAACAACAGCAAAGTTCTTACAAGTTGGGGTAGTTGACATGATGAAGTGTGATTTTACTGCACGAGTTTCCTTTTAAAACACCCTTTGAACAACCAGAACAAGGATAGACAGATATTATTGATGAATTGTACTCACTAGCTTGGAAGTCATAGACAGACCATGCTCAATACAGACAAGCAAGCCATGTTCTAGCCAAAGAAGAAGAAAAGGGATGACAAATTGAAGAAGCAATTGAAAGGGATTTGATAAGACAAAGAATCAACCGTCTAAAACAAGCTTTTGATGAGATGGAACGATCTCTCGAAACTGTCAATCAATCACCAATAAATCCAAGCTTTGCGAATATAATGAAGAATGGTGCTTCTAGGTAGCGTTCCTAATCTAGGCCAAGATCCTAATCCAGTATTGCAACCGAACTTGGGTTTTCACAAGAGCAAGAAGACGTTATCACTGAACTAGATAGCCAAGCGTGGAAAGTAAGAAGAGATGCTCCTGACTGGTTTCAAATGCGCTGTATTCTTGAGGAAGAAGAAGAGAAAGCCCAACGTATTGAAGATGCTATCCAAAGAAATTTGCTTATCAAGAGGTTTGAAGCCCTTCAATGACAACAAAATCGACAAGCTAATCAACAAGTCAATCAACTAGCTCCTGAAGCAGCTCTTGCACATCCCCGACAGGCTTGAAGGAAGAAACGTTGGATCGAATTGGTTCTTTCTCACCAAACAAATTTCGAAGGATCACTACATCAACTCCAGGTTCTTTGAAAGAATTTGTAGAGTTATCACCTGACAGACAGAGAAAGAAAACAAAAATATTACAAGAAGGAACATCAAATGCAGTCAACCCTACTGAAGCAATTCCACCCAGTCAAGAAGTACCAAGTGAAGAAGATATTTTCGGTTTGTTCCAAACACTAGTTCCCAAAGTTTCAATTCCTAAGACTGCCCAGAAGGCTCCAATTCTAGGAGCTTCAATTCAAGTATCTCCGCCACCAATTAGTCAGCTAACTCAAACCAGAGTACATCAAGCAAACACTCCAATGGTGTGGCGTCCAGCTAATGCATCACCCATGACATTTCCTGTCTATCATGACATGCCTAAGAATCCCGAACAGTTTTGTTCCAAGTTCAATAGTGGTGATCCAAGCCGCATTGCAGACGAACATATCAAAATTTTCGAAGATCTTCAAAATAGAGATATCCAAGAAGAAGATGTTGCTTGTAGGCTGTTCCCCTACACTTTTGATGAAGAGGCCTACTATTGGTACATCCATTTGCCAGCTGACTCTATCCGCAATTGGCAACAAATGAAGGAAGCTTTCTTAGAAAAATTCAAGGCACCAATTTCCCCAACGGATTTGTATAGGCAATTTGTGGAAATAAAAAGGTAGGAGCACGAACCAATTAGCACGTTCAACAACAGATTCCACAAAGCCTACACGAGGTTGCGAGATCCTTACGAATTGGACAATGCTGCGGCACTGTCAGTTTATTATGCAGCCTTGGATCGTCTCACCTCTATGTTTGTAAAGTCAAAGAATCCAGCCCCAACCGACTTAAAGGGAGCATATGCTGCAACAGTGACAGTCAACAATGATCTAGGAATAGGTGTTGCCCTAGGTCCGCTCAATTATTTAGGGAATCCCGCCCCTCAAAATCAAATTCAAGATATCAATCGGGCATTGGCTCAGCAGACGCCCACGATGAACCCAGTTCCTATCGCAAATAATCAATTGGTCCTTAACCCAGGAGCGCCTATGTCCCAAGCACCACCATCGCAGCCAATATATCTTCAAAATGCAACGACCTCAGTCCTGACTAAAGAAGAAAAGGACGAAATAAAGGAATTGACAGAACAAGTCAAGAAGCTGTCAATTGAAGTTACATATTTGAGAGGTCAGAACAATCAAATACAAAATATGCAAAGAAACTATTAGCAAGGTCAAAGTTCCTCCAGATACCAAAGAGACAACCAGAATTACCAAAGAGATAATCAGAATTACCAAAGAGACAATCAAAATTATCAAGGGAATAATCAAGGTTTCTGGAATAACAATCCAGGCTTCCAAAAGAGGACATGGAACACCGGACCTAACAACGGTACTATGCCGTCTCCTTTAGATAATCAACCTGCTGCTGACAATCGTCCCGCGGACAAGGTGTTCCTAGCCGAAGCGGCATTGTCAGGATGGTGCAGATTGCACAACACAGATCAACATTCTGAGTTAAATTGCCACAAATTTCAAGTAGCAACAAATATTTTAAGGAATGAGAAGAGGAATGCCGAGGCAAAAGATCCTCCAGTAACAGGATATGAAATAGTCCCCGCACCAGGATATGATTAGGCCCTTGTCATTGAAAATGTCAAGTTTTCATCCCAAGAGTACCCACCGTACCAACCTAATAAAAGATTCCCACCTGCATCTGCAAATGGCCCAGTGCAGGCGCCACAATATGAAGCTGGACCGGAAACTCAAGACCCATCAAACCAATCAACTACAATTAATGGTTATAGTTTCCCTCCATTGTATAACAGTGTATTGGTCGAAGGAACCACAAAAGTGCTCCAACAAACATCTGGAAACCCGTTCAGGGTATATCAGAGGAATACTCGCCAGAATGAACCTTTGACTACGTCCATTCCTCCAAATAATTTTCAGACTCTACCAAATCCAAATGCTACCAATGTGTCGTCTCTTCCTAGAGATTCACTTGAATACCGTTAGCAAAATGTCCAAATAAATGGGGCAAGACAAGCTACTGTACCACAAGTGGAACAAAGGCGGCAAGCAAATCCTCAAGTGGAGCAAGCTCAGGCTCAGACAAAAGATCGTCCTAGAGAAGAGTTGAGAAGTAACTCATATGTGCTAGAAGAGTTTAAAAAGATAAAGGTCAACTTACCTTTGATCGAGCTGATGAGAATCCTTGAGATTCGAGAAACACTTCTGAGTGGTTTGACTGAAGTTGTAGTCCCAAGGAACACTTCACAAAACATGCCAAACAGAGGAGTACCCAATGCTCCGGCAAATAGAAATGTTATTCAAGATGAGCCAAAAGCGTCAGGCAACGCAACTGATACTTCACAACAACCTCCTAATTTTGTAGGAATAGCCCAAACGTTGTCTAAAAGTTCAAATCAAAGGGACATGACACCAGAAGAGGTCCTCATGGACATAGACATATTTCGAGAAGAAATATTGGCAAGTGAACTACCGAAGACCCCATAGAAGAAAGAACTTGTCCCAGGAGCCCAAAAGCAAAAGGATCAAGATATTAGCAATCGAGAAAAACACCCGGTAGTCTTTTACCAGGTAAAAGATGAGCCCGCTCCATTTTTATTGTCAGTCAGAATATTTGGCAAAATGTTACACAATTGCCTAGTGGATTCCGGTGCTTCAAACAATGTGATGCCATTAGCTATCTGCCAGAGGTTAGGGCTTGTGCCTACGAGAACCAATAAGAAAGTCACTCAGCTAAACAAAACAGAAGTCCTTGTTATGGGAGAATTAAACAATATTCACATGCAACTAGCAACAGACCCGAGAGTGCAAAGATGTATAGACATTTCAATCGTTGATATCCCTGATGGATACGGCATGCTTTTAAGTAGAGATTGGTCAAGAAGGTTGAATGGATATATTTCTACAAACTTTTCTCACATGTGGCTGTCGTGGAAAGGGATCCCAAACCAAATAAGAGTTGACAGCACACCAAGGCTCAAGCTAATGATCACTGAATACGGAGAGAACAATGAAATCTTGTTTCTCGAGACAGACTTAGGCTCCAATAGGCCTAAAGTGAATGAAGTCCTAATGTTGCAGGAAATTAACGAGATGGTTGATTCCACCGAGACATTAATCGAAGAATGCCAGGGCTCCCAGGATGATGATGAAGGAATGTTTGAAAGTTTCAAAAACTTTGTATTGGAAAGTGTTCAATGGAAGGAAAAATTGGGCGAAAATGTCCACATCCAAGATCTTTTGTTGTCGAACTGGTGTCGAATCCACAATGCAGCTCATTCTGAATTTATATGTAAGATGTGTCATAAAGCCATAGAAGAAGTACATAAAAGAATTCCACATGCATTGAACCTTCCAAACAACGCAGAAGTTAATCATGATGATGGCTCTACCTCAGTAAGGATACAAGGGATAGAAGATGAACATGAAGAAAAAATGGATCCACAGACTCTGTTTTCACCACAACAAAAACAAGTTTGAACCCTAAGGTTCGACGAGTCTTGGACAAAGAAAGGAGCTGGAGCTAGTTTCGAATTAATCAGTCCGAATGGAGAAACATACCTTGTAGCTCACAAACTGCAATTCCCCTGCACAAATGTTGTAGAGTATGAATCATTGGTTCAAGGATTACTACTATCCCTAAGGAAAGGAGGAAAAATATTACATGCTTTCGGAGATTCAGAGGTAGTAGTGAAATAGATAAGAAAACAGTACGTTTGTCATGATAAGAGATTAGCTCGTTACTGCAATAGAGTGTGGGACCTCATTGAGAGCGTCAATGCTTTCAATATTCAATTTGTGAACCGATCAAACAATTATGTTGCAAATTCCTTGGCACAAGCAACTAGTTCATTAGAGCCACTCGCCATGGATGGCGTGAGTCAGTTCACAGTGGAGTTATCATCAATACTGTCAATTCTAGATAATATCACAAATTTTCAAGTTTTTGAAGATGATGACCACATTCTTGAGTTTTTAACAAGTTCAGATGTTTTTGCAACACAGATCATTGATGAAGACGAGATGACTAAAGAAGCTGAATTTGATGCTGATGGCATCATGAATCTGAAGACAAATATCATTCCAAGAGGGATGATACAATTGGAAAGAATATTTGATCAAGATCAATTCAACGAAGCAAAGAATCAAAGGATTGAAGGTGACCGATAGGAAAAGGTGAATATTGGAACCAAAGATGAGGTTAAAAATGTATACATAGGTAAAGTCTGCACGACCGAAGAAAAGGCTGGAATAATTCAAAGCATGAGGGAGTTTGTTGATGTCATAGCTTGGAGCTATGAAGATTTAAAAACTTATGACACTTCCATCATCATGCATACAATTCCTCTCAAGCCAGGAAGTAAGCCGTTCCAACAATGTCAGAGGCCGGTCAACCCTATATTGGAACCTCTCATATATCAAGAAGTCAAGAAATTGTTATCAGCAGGAAACATATTCCCAGTGCGCCACTCAACGTGGGTCGCCAATCTCATCCCAGTCCGAAAGAAAAACGGCGAAATAAGGCTGTGTGTTGATTTCCGTAACTTAAACAGAGCCTATGAAAAAGACAATTATCCTTTGCCATCACTTGATGAGGTTTTTCAAATTGTCAATGGTTCACAAATGATGTCCTTTTTGGATGGATATTCCGGGTACAACCAGGTACTTGTGGAATATGAAGATAGACTAAAAACAACATTCACAACCAAATGGGGAACCTTTGCCTACAAAAGAATGCCCTTTGGGTTAATTAATGCAGGAGCCACATTTCAGAGGGCCATGCACATCGCCTTCAGAGACTTAGTTGGAAAATGCATAATCATCTATATGGATGATCTAACAGTGTTTTCAAAGAAGAGAGAAGAACATGTAGAAGAGTTGAGGAAGGTATTTCAAAAATGTCAAAGGTATGGGATTTCCTTAAATCTAAAGAAATGCATATTCGGGGTCACCGAGGGAAAATTATTGGGTCACCTGATCATTGAGAAGGGGATATTAATTGATCTTGAACGCATAGAGGCAATCTCAAGGATCCATTTACCTACTAACCAAAAGGAATTGATATCTTTCTTTGGAAAGATCAATTTTGTCAAAATATTCATCACCGACTTTGCTGAGATAGTGAAACCTTTAAATGAGATGTTAAAGAAAGATGCCAAGATGGAATGGACACCGTCAACAAGGAAAGCCTTTGAAGAAATCAAACAAGCCATAGCTGACGCTCCTGTCCTGGTCAGTCCAGACTACACAAAGCCTTTCTACCTATATTCCTTTGCATCAGAACATTCTTGTGCCACAATGCTCACTCAGCGAACAAAAGAGAAGAACGAGCATCCCATAGCTTTCATGAGCTCACCTCTTAAGGATGCAGAATTGAAGTACCCCAACATTGAAAAGCAGGCCTATGCATTGGTGAAGGTGATCAAAAAATTTAGACACTACATCTTAAGGAGTAAAGTTTTTGCCATCGTCCTTGATGTGGCTGTTAAAACACTCCTGATGCAGAATGAGCTAGGAGAGAGAAGAGGAAAGTGGGTCGCCACTATCCAAGAGTATGATATTGAACTACAACCAATGAAGCTAGTCCGTGGGCAAGCTTTAACCCAAACTATGGCCATTGAAGGGCCTGGCCTTGTACAATAAACATATGTATTGACCGAAACCTCCCCAGAGGAGTGGTATTATGACATCACTGCGTATTTGATAAATCAAAAGTATCCTACACAAATGAATCCAGCACAAAAGTGAGCCTTCAGGCTTAAGTGCCAACGTTACATGCTTCAAGGATCAGTGCTCTACAGAAAGAACCACGAAGGAATCTACTTGAGGTGTGTAGGAAATGACGAAGCTAAGAGAATCATGGAACATTTCCACTCTAAATTTGGAACAGGCCATGAAGTTAGGCTATAGCCTATCAAATTTTAAGAGCAGGATACTATTGGCCAACTATTTTCAAAGATGCATATGAGCACGTCAAAACCTCCCACACCTACCAAGTTACTGCAACTCGTGAAAAGAATCCTGCTATGCCACTACAACCAATCACGGTAGTGAAGCCCTTTGCAATGTGGGGACTTGATTTTATCGGCATGATAAATCCACCGTCCTCAGCACAACATAGATATATTTTGACTGCAATTGATTACTACACCAGATGGTCTGAAGCCCAAGCATTGAAGAATTGTACGACAGATGTAGTGATCAAATTTTTGGAAGAGCACATTATCACTAGATTCGGTTGTCCCAAAGCTTTGGTGTGTGGTAATGGTTCTGCTTTCACTTCCTTGAGGTTTTCCAATTGGGCATTCAATTACGGGATCATTTTGAAGTTTTCCTTGAACTATTACCCTCAGGGTAATGGGTTGGCAGAGTCAACGAACAAGAATTTTCTCAATGTGATCAAGAAGTTACTAGAGAAGAATCCGAGAGACTGGCATTCTCAACTCAGGTTTGCTCTATGGGCAGACAAAACAAGAGCCAAAAAGTCATTGGGAACCTCCCCATATCACTTAGTTTATGGGCAAGATCTTGTCTTTCCCATTTAGTTGAGGATTCCAACATTGAAGTTCATGCAAGAGTACCTAGACTTGGAAGACAGAGTTCAGATTCGCCTTTCACAACTCCTATTATTGGAAGAATAGAGAGATCAAGCTCTTGAGAATTTTGCAAAACATCAAGGGGTTGTTAAACGATGGTTTGACAGGCGTGCAACAACAAAGTCCTTCAGGATCTCCGATCTAGTCCTTTATTGGGTTAAAGCTCACGAGCAGAGAAGGGATCATGATAAATTTGACAACCTGTGGAAAGGACCATACCAGATTTCCGAGATATTGGGAATTTGGGAGAGAATGCATTCAAGTTGAAAACCCTGACAGGAGAAGATATCCCGTTGCCTGTTAACGGGCAGTTTTTGAAACATTATTTCCAACCCTGAGTTCCTTGATGGGACTTAGCTGTACATAGTTAGAGTAGCTGCTTTTTTTTGGTTTGTTTTTAGTTTAGTCAGTTTAGTTGTCGTTGCTTTCTTAGATTAGTTTGCTTTCGCTTTCAGTTTAGTTTAGTTTGCTTCCGTTTTGTTTTAGGTTTAGATTGCTTAGATTAGTTTTGAATAAAGAGGGATTCCCATTCGTGAGAAGGGTGGTGTTTCTTACGCGCACACTCTGGAATGACCCTGCTAGGTTATGTTGAAATATTCCTTGGATAAATATTTGTGGAGAATCTTAGAATCCTAGATTAATTGTTTCTAAAGTATCTTGAAGTTAAGGTTAGTACTTGACTAGAAAAGGAATCATCTATTGTATCTTGACACTGAGTCTTACAGTTATTATATCTCTCACACCTAATGAATTCTCTGAGTCATTATGGTTTCCTAGGCGAAGTCATGGCTAAATAATAGAAATAATCAAAAGTCTTACTTTAGTGCCACTATAATGCTCAAACCCATGTGAGCTTCACTGCTTACAAGCCAAAGTGTGGAAATATGTGAAAAGAAAAATATCAAAATGAACAAAAAGAAAAGAAATGAAAGATCAAAACACTTGGCTTTGGGTGTGCGGACATCTCTACAGGCGTACGAAAGAATCAAAAACAAAAATATATATATATAAAAATAATAAATCGTCGAAAGTAGAGCAATCTCCGTGAGTTTATAGAGATAACCTCGTTGGGGCTATGGACGCCATAGTCAACCAATTCTCCTACGATAAATTTAAAACTTTACAATTCAGACACAAAAGTAAGAACAATACCATTTTGATAAAAAAATTTCTTTTCAAAACATAAATAATAAACAACTTTTGCATCTTTAAACTATTTCATTCCAAATGAAATTACAAAGCATGAAGAGAAATATACATACATAGCCCGTAGGCTTTTGACACCAATAGAAATAAGAAGGTCCAGGAATTCGTCCTGTCAAGCCTTGGATCATCCGTCGGGTGTTCGTGGAGGAGAAACATCACTCGAGCGTTTTTCCGCCAACCACGGACTTATAATGCGGTCCCCCGCACGATCATTTTGCAATGAACGGCCCTCCCTTCGAAGAAGAGATTGGTTGGGTAACCTCTAATGACTACCAACTGGACATAGTGCTGTGATTCTACAAAACTAGCTTTCGTGCTATCGGCAAATCACAAACTAGGTTGTATTTCGGAATCACGGTGAACTGACAGTGTAGTACAACAACTAAATGGTTCCTTACACTACTTTGGCCAAAGTGTTTACGTTCAACGAAGAACATAGGTCATATGTCACATTCACTAGCCAGGTTCAACTTGACTTAAGGCTATCTTAATTCTACGCGTAGGTTGGTCTATCGGGGTAGTCCGTACCCTAGACTTCCTACAACATCTTACTACTGGGAAGAAGAATCCATTTAACAAGATACTACAACTGACGCCCTAATTCAGGATATACACATCCTAGGGATACAATAACTTGACTAAGTTGTTTGTATTTAGTTGTAGAATATAACTTGCAATTATTCTCGACTCAATCCTAGTAACTATTATTTATACACAAGCATATGCTCATTATATAGAGCCATTTAAACACAATGCAGATTGCTTTCCATTAACTAATGTAAAACGTACACCAATGACAACAAAAGCCATGAAAAGACTACATTTATGATAATGGTTAAGAAACTGTTATTCTTTTTAATTCAATCTTAAGTCTACCAGACAATCAAACTCTTTCCTTTCCAGCCATGACTATAATTCAGAGACCTATCAGATTACTCTGGAATATTAGCAAAATATGTAAAGTAAGAATTTAGCATGCCTGATTTAGCTTTCCACAAGTTTGGAAGATAGCTCCTTCACTTGCCTTCACTCAGATAACTTTCAGCTTGATTCTTGAAACCAATACTCCAACACAGTAAACGAGCAATTCCTGATTACTCCTCTCTTATTCTGAGACTACTTCAAACTAACAATTCCAAACTACTGCTCTCTTGTTCAGAGATTACCTCACATTAACAAAATAACTTAACAATTTCTTTACTAAGGCGAATTCACTCTTTAGCTATAAAATGCTCAAGGAAAACTTGACTGTAAATTCGTGAGAGTATGAATGCCAAACGCAGGTATATATAGGTTTGATTTTAAAACTGATTTCCACCTTCTATGGCGCCAGAACTGCCAGCAAGTTGAGGAATGTTTCAAACTAAAAACGTGTTTCAATATGGTGAGGGTTTCGACCTCCATGTTTGACAGCAAAGAAGCTTATTTCATTTCGAAATTGTTTGGACTGTTAAAAACGTGACAGCTCTCAATCTGGCGCGTTTTTACAGTTAGGTTAATTGCCAAGTTTCCATTTCAGACTTTTTCCTTGCTCAAATGGCGTCCACATTTCATTCTTTTTGCTAAGCATGAAATATCTCATCTATTTTCTGACGCCTGGCCCTAGTCGCGCGATTTCTCTGCGCGTTTTTCATTTTCCTTAAGCATTTTTCGCGTTTTTTCTTCTTTATTTCGACTTTGTAAATCTTCAATATTTTAATAAAGTTTTCAAAATAAATATGATGCATTTGCTAAAGTTCAGATTTGAATATTTCAACGTATTCTTTAAAGAAATCCGCGATTTAGAGAAATTCGCAATTTTGAGAAATTCGCAATTTTCATTCTTTTCTCTGAGTTACATTCTCATTTTATAAAAGTGTTTAAAATGTTTAATTTACATTTCATTTGATTTTGTCAATTCTTTTATTTAAATATATTTTATATATTCTATTAAAATACTTATATAATATAGTTTTTGTATAATTATTTAAATTATCAATTTAAATAATATTGTATACATTTTAAACTATATTATATTAATATTTTAATATAATATTAAATATATTGAAATACTTATCTTTTTACTAATACATATATATTCATTTACATTATACGTTAAACATGTAAATTTATATATATGTATTCGTATAATTTCAGAGAAAAGATATCGTTACTATATATAATTCATTTATCTCGTTAGCTGTGGGTATGTATACTTGTATATATATCTGTATATATACTACATGTATAAGTATCCATAAATACATTTATATCGACACATACGTATGGCATATCCATCTGCTTAATACGTTTGTATCAACATGAATGTACTTATGGGTACTTGTACATATCGTATTCGTATGTACAAATACACATATCCACATCTAACCAGAACTTATCATTTATAAGGTTATACTGGCAAGCATCACTTGTTTACACATTCAGAAGAAGACACGACTCCTAATGATACTAGACAAGCCTACGGATGACTTACCTTTAACCAGAACAATGACTTAGCTTACACAGTTCTAAGGTTTGTGTGTGTATGTCCAGTTGGTATCCATTACTGTTTACCCGACCAAGTTCTTCCCCGAGTGATATCTCTCCTCTGTCTCGAGGTACGAACCTGTTTCCTGCAAATCATGACATGGTAACGGAAGTCATTTGCTCAAGACCATAGTAATATACATTAAGCATCGTAGAAAGTTAGAACAACATTATTTCATAACTCAATATGCTAATTTCATTCAAGATTTACATCAATAGAAGCATCAGATAAAGAGACAATCATTTAGGATACATCCAATTGATCACAAGAACAATTCAATTTATTCAACAGAAAGATTCAACATTTACAATGTACATCCTATGAATAGTAGCTATACAATCGGGGTGTAACAGTAGCGAGGCTCTATCCAAGGATGCTTTTGGAGTTAAGACAAACAAATAGCCATGATGGAACCAAAGAAGTCATATTGTTCTTACGAGACGGAAATAAACGCATTTGAACACACTCGTAACTGTAGGATAAAAGGTCTTGATACAATTTAGGATTCCTCTTTCTTTTTGAGTACTCTTCTTAGCCAAAGGGTAAGTTAGTTAGAATTAATCTAAGATCCCGGGTGTTCAGAAACATTCCCAACATCGAGTCGCCAGATGTTGTGACCTAATTGACACATCGCCCCATTACAAATGGGGACCCCAGTAGTTTTCTTTTTAGGGTTTTTCCTTCGCGTTACAATTTCGTAAGTCCTTTGCTTTGAGAGCTTAGAGTTGGGGTTTTCAGAAGTCATCCGAGTCAAGTAGAGAATCCAAGCCCAGAACAGTGCCCAAACATCGTCAAAATGCTCAGAAGGTCTGGTGGACGAGGAACGCCATTACTTTCAGTCAATTCTGACACTTCCTACTTTTTAGGAATTTTGCTTTTTTGCTTTTTGCTTTTTCTATTTTTGGCATTTTTGGACCAATCCGGGATTTACTATTTTTAGAAATTTTGCTTTTTGCTTTTTTCTATTTTTAGAAAGTGTCAGGGTTTTGAGGTCCCACTGGTCATAGTATCAACTTCAACATCTTTAGAATCAAGGTTTTGCACCTCCGAGAGTAAAAAGCAAGAGAAAATCATGAAAAGCAAGGAAAAATCATAAAAAGCAAGGAAAAATCATAAAAAGCAAGGAAAAATCATGAAAAGCAAGAGAAAATCATGACGAAGGTATTGTTCCAGAAGGTTGAGAAAATGGCATAAGGAAGACATGTCTAGCATAAGCCAAGGCTGCCCAACCTTGGCAAGGAAATCATGAAGTCCGCCCCACCTCAAGAAGCATGTCCAAGATGCCATGAAGTCCGCCCAACCTTTGGCAAGCATGAAGGCAAGTCCGCCCTAGCTTGCAGAAGGAAATGTCAAGGCCAAGATGAAGTCCGCTTGAAAGAATGTCAAGCCAGCCTCCAAGTCCGCCCTAGGCAAGATGTCAAAGACAAAGCAAAGTCCGCCCCAAGCTTAAAGAGGAGATGGCAAGACCTAAGCAAAGTCCTCCCAAGGAAAAAAAATGACTAAGTGTTGATGAAACCCGCCTAAGTGAGAAGATGCACAAAACAAGGTAAAATCCGCCTGGGCTAAGATAAAAGATGGCAAAGACAACATGAAGTCCGCCTCATCAAGTGAAAAGATGTCAAGCATGAAGCAAAGTCCGCCCAAGACACAAGAAGGCATAAAAATACTCCCAGTTCGCATAGAAGAAAATGGAAAATGACATGAAGAATAATGAAGATGACCATGGATAAAACAAAATAAAATTGTCCATGATTAAAAGAGTTGGAAAATAAATCTTAAAACACTTAGAATTTTTTTTTAATATTTTCCAACACTTTGATATTCAACACTTAGAATTTTTTTGAGAAAATCTAGAAGATCTTGGCTAAGGATGGCGCCTTGGTAAATTAGAAACTTGTTTAAAGATTTTGATATAGATCACGTTGCCAAGGTGGATAAAAAGAAAGCAAGTCCAAGTTCGATGAATCTCAGGGAAAAAAGAAACAATTTGCTAAAATAATCGAACCTTTCAACTTTATAAAGAGTTTAGCTTGTCATTTTGGAATCATTCTTCTCCAAGTTCGATGGTAAAGAGATTCTAACTCTCTTGAGGATTGTGAGATAATTTATTCGAAGAAATTTTTTGGAGAGAGTAAATTTTTGGAGAGAGTAAATTTTTTGAAAATTCTTGGAGATCAAGTGATTTTTCGAAGTAGAGGACAAAATGGAGAAGTAAATTTCTGAGTTAAAAGGCGTGCTTTTCCTGAATTTTGAAGTGAATTTTCAGAAGTTGAAGTCGATTTGCAGTCAAGACATACTTTCAAAGGAGTTTGGCCGAATTCTTCATCTTATTCACTCATTATGGCAAGGATTTACTGAGTACTTTGCCAAGATCGCCCATTTTCAGCCTGATTTTTCACAGAATTTATATGTTTAACAGGCTGCAAGTGAAATTTTCAAGTAAGGGCCCATAAAAATCAGAGTTAAAATCTTTAAAGTAATATTAATTCTCTTCATGTTTATTGCAGGTTAATGACCACCAGGGGAGAATCTTCAAGGACCCAAATGAAGTTTGCCAAGAAAGGATTGCAGCCAGAATCTTAAATGAATTCCAAATGGAAAAACATCACAAACACTAACCTTGGACACGTAGATTTCAACAAATTCAAGAAAAGAATGTATGGACATGATGGATTCCTACCGACACCGATTGCTCGCTGGATGATGAGGAATGGTATTGTCCAGGCAGTCGGATTTCCACCAGCTGTAGAATGTGTTGAATTAATGGTTGAGTGCGTGTAGAAACCCTAGTTTCCCCGTTTCCTGAATCTGATTGTTTTTGTTTGTTTTTCTGAAGATTTTGGTTTTTGACGTTTTTGCATAAATATTGAAAATGGCGATTTTGCAAATAAATGATATAAAATTGCATGTAATTTCAAAAAGCTCAGATCTATTACAAATGGGCTCATATATCGATAACTACTTATTTCATTATTTTTGCCATACAATTACAATAAAAATTCTCTGAGAAATACAGGCAAGATCTGACTGATATTATTAAAGAACTTGATTTTGCAGCAAGCTGAAGATGACTGAAAACTTGTACGGCTGCAATAAATATTCCCTTGTCCCTCTGTCAAATGCTAGAAGATGAATCCTGAGATGCATGCGCCAACTGGGTTAAAGGCAGATGACCAGAATGGAAGGCGCTTTCTCCTTTGCAAAGAAGTACGGCTTTCTTGAATGGTACCACCAGGTACAGAAAAGGTACGGCCTGGTACACAGCAGCAATGAATAAAAATGTACGGCCCTTCTAGAATCTCAAGAACTGATAAACATAGGCACCTGGTTTGCAAGATGCTTTCTGGATGAAAAGACTGTCTGAAACCCTGAAGATTAAATAACTCTGAAGCTCTGTAATTTCTTCTGGATGAAGAAATTCCTCTGCTGGCAATAAATCAGGTGATATCTCACACCCTCTGAACTGCTTTCACTGGAGATGGCTCGTTCCCCAATGCATTCGAGACTGAAACCCTAAGTTTCTGTGCTCAGACCAAACTTGATCAATTTTCAATAACTCAATATGACATAATGGCTCGATTTTCAATGCAAAACCCTTTATCCTTTGAAAAGTGCGATTTCCTTAATAATAGGGAATATTAAAAGTTCGAACTTTTTATTCTTTTAATATTTCAATAGTTTCAACTCAAATTTTTAATTATAAAATATAATTAAAAATTGGCCCCCTTTCATGATGGGCGACCCCCTTCAGCCAAATCACTTAAGTTATAATAAAATATTATAACTTTATATTATAACGCTTCCACAATTAATATTTAATTAAATCAATTAAATATTAATATTTCTCTCAATATTCACCCGATGCTCGAGCCGTCTGAAGCTGTCGACTGAGGAAGTGATTCTGAACGCTATCAATCCATACTGCTAAAAATAGCAGGGGTCCCACGCTGAGTGCTGAATAACTGCTAAAAATAGCAACCCGGGCTAGAAGTGTCCGAATGAGCCTGAACGAAAACCAACTGATCAAATACTGCCAACTGAAGCTGAGCCAAGCTCCAACATGACCCTCTATCCAAACTATCAGCCTACGAGGGTTGCATAATAGGCTAATCCTGTGCTCGGAAAGATGTCAACTAGAAGGGGACATGACAGTCCGCCCCTCCTGAAATTGCTTGTCCTCAAGCAATCTCAACTCCGGATGCTGCAGAATATCCTCGCTCTCCCATGTAGCATCCTCAACAGGCAAATCTCTCCATTTACTAGATATTCCCTAATAGTCCTCCTACGCAACTGTCTCTCTCTGTACTCCAGGATAGACTCAGGTACTAAGATCAATTTTCCCTCATCATCTAAGGGAGGTAGAACTGCAGACGGTACCACACGATGTCCCAACGCCTTCTTGATGCGTGATACATGAAAAACATTGTGTACCCTGCTCTCTGCCGGAAGCTCAAGCTCATAAGCCACCTCTCCAACTCGCCGATCCTCGAAGGACCGTGAATAACATGGCTTAAGCTTCTCTGACCCACTCTTCCTAAGAGTGGACTGATGGTAGGGCTGTAGCATAAGGTAAACCATGTCACCCACCTCAAAATGCCTCTCCGTCCTCTTCTGATTTGCATACTACTTTTGTTGATTATGTGCCTTGGCGATATTCTCCTTGAGAGCCTTCATAGTATCCTGACTCTCCTGCAACAAATCTCCAGCACTCGGCACTCTACTGTCGCTCAGTAGCAAATCTAGAAAACTTGGCGCCTCATACCCATACAACGCCATAAAAGGAGACATCTGAATAGTCATGTGGAATGTCGTGTTGTAGCAATACTCGCACAAATGAATCCACTTGACCCATGCCTTCTGCTGCCCTGCAATATAATTTCTGAGGTATCCTTCCACCCACTTATTTACTATCTCCGTCTGCCCATCAGTCTGCGGGTGGTAACTAGTGCTCGGAGTGAGCTCGGTCCCACAAAGTCTGAACACCTCCTGCCAGAAGTGACTCAAGAACCGACTATCCCTGTCGCTCACAATGCTCTGAGGCAATCCATGTAGTCTGAACACCTCACGAAAGAATACCTCTGCTACCTGTGTAGTTGTGTAGGTTGTGGTGATCGGAAAGAAGTGAGCATACTTTGTAAGCCGATCCACAACTACGTATATGCAATCTCGCCCTTGGGCTTTAGGCAAGCCCGCAATAAAGTCCATCGACAGGCATTCCCACTTCCTGTCAGGAATCGGAAGTGGCTGCAATAAACCTGCCGGGTACGTGTTCTCTTGCTTGTTCTGCTGACAAACAGGGCACTCACGCACGTATTGAAGAACATCTGCCTTGAGTCCTTTCCATGTGAATCTCTCCCGAATCTGTCTGTAGGTCTTGAAGTACCCGGGATGTCCTGCTGTAGGCACGTCATGAAAGGCCCGCATGATTATGTTCTTCACCTCTGAACCGGGGATCAAATATATCCTGTTCTTGTAAATGATCAAGTCATTTACAAGTGTGTACCTGGTATCAACCGTTGATCCCTCAACAATACTGGAGGCCCAAGTGTCCTTGGCATACTCTGCCACAATCATATGCCTCCAATCCTCCGTAATATGAACCATAGAGCTCAAATGTGGCCTGCGTGAAAGAGCATCAGCTACTACGTTCTGTGTACCTTTGATATACGAAATATCAAAGTCATAAGCCTGCAATTTACTGACCCACTTCTGCTGACGATCATTGAGATCTCGCTGCCCTAAGAAGTGTCTCAAACTGTTATGGTCAGTTTTAATGCAAAATTTGCTGCCAAGAAGATACTGCCTGAATTTTGCTAAGGCATGCATGATAGCGAGCATCTCCTTATCATATATGCTATAAAGTCTCTCTGGCCCTCTGAGCTTACGGCTCTCATACACAATCGGGGGCTTGTCCTGCATAAGCACCGCACCAATGCCCTCACCTGATGCATCGCACTGAAGCTCGAAAGGCTTCGTAAAGTCGGGTAGTGCTAAAACAGGGCATGTGGTCATCAACTCCTTAAACCTCATAAAACACTCCTGTGCCTCAGGAGTCCAAATAAATGCACCCTTCTTCAGCAAATCTGTCATAGGGGCTGCATGTCATGAATAACCATTCACGAATCGGCGATAGAATCCACACAAACCGAGAAACCCTCTCAACTGCGTCAGGTTTGCCGGTGTAGGCCAATCAATAATAGCGCGGATCTTTTCAGGATCCATCCGCACTCCTCCTGCACTGATGATATGACCTAAGTATAACAATTCGGTCATTCCCAAATCACATTTGGATTCCTTGGCGTACAAGGACTCCCTCTCCAAAATACTCAACACGGTCTCCAAGTGAGCCAAATGCTCCTGCCAAGTCCTGCTGTATATAAGGATATCATCGAAGAAGACCAATACGAATCTCCTCAGCTGTGAATGGAAAACCCTGTTCATCGTAGACTGAAATGTAGCTGGTGCATTAGTGAGCCCAAATGGCATCACTATAAACTCGAAGTGCCCACAATGACATCAGAAGGCAGTCTTCTCTATGTCTTGCTCACGGACCCTGATCTGATGATACCCTGACCGTAAATCAATTTTGGTAAAGTAACATGCACCATGGAGCTCATCAATAAGCTCGTCAATACGCGGTATCGGATACCTGTTTTTGATTGTCCTCTTATTCAGGACTCTATAATCGATACACATGCGTAATGTGCCATCCTTCTTCTTTACCAACACAACTGAAGAAGCGAATGGTGACTTGCTAGGCCGAATGTGACCCATCGCAAGTAACTCCTTGATCGTTTTCTCGATCTCATCCTTCAGCCGTTTAGGATGTCTGTAGGGCGTAATCATGACGGGCTTAGCGCCCTCCTCAAGCTCAATGATATGCTCAATGCCCCTGTCTGGAGGTCTCCCTGGTGGAATATCACTGAATACCTTATCATGCTGGACTCTCAACTGCTGTATGTCTGGATGATATTCAGTCTTCTGCTGTCCCTCCTGTATAGGTGCTAAAGTGCACTCGGCAGCCCACTCTACCATGTCATGACGCATGAGCCTCTCCATCCGACGAAAAGAAATTGTTTTGATGTTGCTGTCCCGAATTGCTTTTAGTATGTGTCTTCCCGTCAACATCAAAACAGATTTCCATGTCCTTGAGACGAAGAGTGACTTCTTCCAATGAATGAAGCCACTTCATTCCCAAGACCAAATCAATATCTCCCATATTAACTACATAGTAATCAGCCTTGAACTCATAATTGTTCAAGCGTAAAGGGAGATCCTTTATCATGCCTTCACACCTCAAAGTGTATCCGTCGGCCACCTTTGACTCACTGCCCCAACTCCCTGATGAGTCCGCTGCTTCAACGAATCTAGCATCTATGAAATTAGCGTAGCTCCTCAGACAAGAAGGGTAATGACCCTCCGCTCGCTAACACACCACTTAACTCGAATGAGCCCTCCTGCTGGATGCTAGATAAGCGTGCCTCCTGTATCTGAAGTTCTGACTCTATCTCTGCCTTAGGCTCTGAAGCCTCCGCCTCTGAATCCTCAGAACTCTCCTGCTGTTCAGAATTTTCTGATTCCGAATCCTCATAATATGCCCACATCACTCGATTTGCCTTGCCCTTAGGTCTTAGAGGACAATCGTGATTGGCGTCATAGGGACCTTTGCAGTAGAAGCAAAGCTTCTTCCTGCGTAGATCATTAAGGGCCTCTCGATCCAAAGGTGGAGCTGCTGATTTACCTTTTGAATCGTTCTTAAAATCTGATTTTTCTTTGTTAAAATCAGACTTGTCTCTGTTTTTGTTAAAACCCTTATTGTCCCTGAAAGATGAATTACCTCTGGAGTTAAATCTACTAGATGGTGCTGCTAACTCCATACTACGAGCCTTCTTCATCGCTTCCTGTAATGAAGGAGGATCAAAGGCTTTGATCCAACCTCTCAGTGGCTCAGTCAAACCCTCCATGAAGAGTACTGCCAATCTCCTCTCTGAAATGTTCGGAACCATGACTGATAACTTCTGAAAGTCACCAATATAGGACTCCAAACTGCCACTCTGTCTCAACTGAGCCAAGTCTCTGAAGTAGGATTCTGGATCCTTCCTGTCAAACCACTCTACCAACCTGTCAACGAACTCCTAGTATGATGTGATCCTGTCATGTTGTAACGTCACCATACCATGGTGCCACCAGTCGTAAGCTACCCCCTCAAGATGCAGTGTCGCATATCTGATAGCATCTCTCTCAGCCATCGGGCGCAATGTGAGAAATGTGTCCAGCTTACTAATCCATGCCTGGGCTGTCACCTTACCGCTACCATCGAACATCGCTAGATTAAGCCTGTTGGTTGCATGTTTTAGGTCATTGTTCTGGTATCTAGGTCTCCAATCCTGACGACCTCTGTGGTGCTCTCGCCTCTGAGTGACAAAACGGTCAAAAGAAATCCTCTCTCTGACCTCTGGTGGTACTAACTCCCACTCCTCGTTCGCTGCCATAAGTGTGTCTGCGAACAACTCCTCATGCTCCTCCTCTGCAATAGCCTCCTCGGCCTCCTATCTCACAAAAGTAGGCCTAGTGGGCCTATCTGCTGTCCGTGAGGCTGTCCTCGGTGCTCTGCGAGATCCTGCTTCACTCCTCAAATCGTCACGATGTGGTGACGGTCTCCTCAGAGTACCCAATCTCTGAAGTGCCACTGTCAACTGCTGCAATACATCATTCGACTGCCGTTGACCTGCACGTAAATCTCTGAGTGCATGCAAAACCTCTGCATCATCCTGATCTCTAGGGTTTGGAGGAATTCTCAGCCTAAGATTATCTCACTGCTCGCTTACCCCGCCATTCCTCATACCCATGTTTCGGCCGTCATTTCAAACTTCAGCACTGCCAACCGTGAGCACGCCCGTGTAATAATTGCGGAGACCCAAACTGTTCTGGCTGCATAAGACTGCTAAACCCTTAGGATGGCAGGATTTAGCTTTGATACCACTGTAGAAACCCTAGTTTCCCCGTTTCCTGAATCTGATTGTTTTTTGTGTGTTTTTTTGAAGTTTTTGGTTTTTTTGACGTTTTTGCATAAATATTGAAAATGGCGATTTTGCAAATAAATGATATAAAATTGCATGTAAATTCAAAAAGCTCAGATCTATTACAAATAGGCTCATATATCGATAACTACTTATTTCATTATTTTTGCCATACAATTACAATAAAAATTCTCTGAGAAATACAGGCAAGATCTGACTGATATTATTAAAGAACCTGATTTGCAGCAAGCTGAAGATGATTGAAAACTTGTACGGCTGCAATAAATATTCCCTTGTCCCTCTGTCAAATGCTAGAAGATGAATCCTGAGATGCATGCGCCAACTGGGTTAAAGGCAGATGACCAGAATGGAAGGCGCTTTCTCCTCTGCAAAGAAGTACGGCTTTCTTGAATGGTACGGCCCTGCTGTACAAGTACGGCTGACAGCAGCAACAGCATTTAATGATAGTACGACCCTTCTCTGTGTTCCCAGATCTCAAAGATATATGCGCCTAACTGTTGAAAGCTCTCCTGAATGAAGATCTCTCTGAAACTCTGAGATATAAAACCTCGATGAAGCTCTGTAACTTCTTCTGAATGAAGAAATCTCTTATCCGGCAATAAATCAGATGTTATTTCACACCCTCTGAATCGCTCTCACTGGAGATGGCTCGTTCCCCAATGCATTCAAGACTAAAACCCTAAGTTTCTATGCTCAGACCAAACTTGATCAATTTTCGATAACTCAATATGACATAATGGCTCGATTTTCAATGCAAAGCTTATATTTTCCTCAAAAGTGCGAATTCCTTAAAGATAGGGAATTTTAAATAATTCGACTTCCTCTTTTTAATTCTTTTCAATAGTCTCAGCTCAAATATTTAATTATAAATTTAATCGTCAAATGGCCCCTTTCTGATGATGGGCGACCCCTTCACTAAAATCACTTAAGTTATAATAAAATATTATAACTTTATATTATAAACTCCAATTAATTAATATTTAATTAATTCAATTAAATATTAATATCTTTCTCATTATTCATCCGATGCACGAGTCGTCTGAAGCTGACGAACACTGAAGTGATTCTGAACGCTATCAATCCATACTGCTAAAAATAGCAGGGGTCCCACGCTGAGTGCTGAATAACTGCTAAAAATAGCATCTCGGCTAGAAGTGTCCGAATGAGCCCGAACGAAAGCCAACTGATCAAGTACTGACAAATCTGAAGCTGAGCCAAGCTCCATCAAGACCCTCTATCCAAACTATCAGCCTACGAGGGTTGCATAATAGGCCAATCCAGTGCTCTGAGAGATGTCAACGAGAAGTGGACATGACAGTCCGCCCCTCCTGAAATTGCTTGTCCTCAAACAATCTCAACTCCGGATGTTGCAGAATATCCTCGCTCTCCCAAGTAGCATCCTCAACAGGCAAATCTCTCCATTTCACTAAATATTCCCTGATAGTCCTCCTACACAACTGTCTCTCTCTGTACTCCAGGATAGACTCAGGTACTAGAATCAACTTTCCCTCATCATCTAAGGGAGGTAGAACTGCAGACGGTACCACATGATGTCCCAACGCCTTCTTGAGGCGTGATACATAAAAAACATTGTGTACCATGCTCTCTGCCGGAAGCTCAAGCTCATACGCCACCTCTCCAACTTGCCTCAGGATCTTGAAAGGACCGTAATACCGTGGCTTAAGCTTCTCTGACCCACTCTTCCTAAGAGTGGACTGACGGTAGGGCTGCAGCATAAGGTAAACCATGTAGTCACCAAGATCACCGTGTCAGATTCAATTCAATTATCTAAAGAAACTGACGGTTTGTCAATCTAACCAGTGTAGCTCCTAGAATCGAGATTTCATCAGGAGATCAAAGGGAAATGAACTTGAAAATCATACAAAAATGGCTAACACTGTGAAGGTTCAGTGCCCCAGAAGGAGATGTGCACTCATGATTTTGGAGGATCAAACGAAGTTTTTAGCTAGAAGTGGCTCCAAGATGATCTTCTCAGATTCTCTCAGGCTTTGCAATGAATCATGCAGCTCGTCCATCAAATCAATATAGAAGCCGAAGATCTGAATCGAAGTAGGGTTCAAAATTGAGGAAAAGTTAAAAACTCAGGAAAATGGTTAAGTCTAAGAGAAGTTGGTGCCTCTAGCCAAGAAGGGCGCCCAACTTGTCATGCCTTAGTGAAAATTTTCAAATTTTCAAGATTGCAAGATGAAAGATGAATGTCCAAATTTGATGAACAAGCTGATTTTAGGGTTTTGAAAATAAAAGCAAAAAGAAAGCAGGTTTTCTCAAGCTGTGAGCTTATTTAAGAGGCTTTTATCATTCAAAATTCATTATTCTTTGCAAGTGGCGTCCAAGTTGAAGAGGAGCAACAACTTTGAAGTTTTATTTCAAGATTCAAGAGCTTTGATTTTCAAGAATAATTTTCAGACCAGCAATATAAAACCTTTGTTTTTCATGCTATGTTTATCCAGAACATCGAATTTTTTAAAGAGAAGGTCAAGGGTTTCAATTTTCAGCCATCTGGGTCTCTTTCATATCATCTTTTTGAAGAATTTTTGAGGAGTTTTATCAAGTTGCAGCAGCTTTTTTTTCTTTGCATGTCTGTGAAATCTTTAGGGTTTGCAAATTTTGATCATCTGGGTCCTCTTGAAATGTTCTTTGGAAGAAAACCCATATCTCAACTTTTTTCAAGAAAAATTTCAAATTCCAAGGTTGGCTACTTTTTCAATCAGCCCTTAGTGTTTTTCAAATCTGATCAACTGGGTTCATTCCAAATTGTATTTTGAACAAAACCTAGGTGCCAACTTTTTCGGTGAAAAAATTGAAGAAATTAGGGTTTGCTGCTTTTTTGTCTAAATTCAAAAATTTCAAAAACGGACGATCTGGGTTGTCTTGCAACGAAATTCTGAGCAAAATCCATATCTCATAATTTTTTTCAAAAATTTGTCCGTTGGAGGAAGAAAAACCAGTATTCTAAAAATAGAAAGTTGTTCAAAACTTGTCTGAACCTAGGCGAGTTTATAGTCATTCTTCAAGGTTTTCAAAATGGAATACACTCCCAATGATTTCAAGACCAAGTCAGCTCTCTACCATGACTTTATCAAAACAGCTGAGACAAACTTGCATCACATCAAGCCGGTGTTTGATCGACATGCTTTGGAGAGTGTAGGCAACACTTCAATCAGAAGCCTAGGACACTCTGGACTCCTCGCAGCAGCATCTATTCCTATTTCAGTTCAGAGTCTCGAGTTTGTAATCGCCTGCATCAAGCATCACAATCCGGCAACACGGGAAATCCAGTCAGTAAATTTGCAGTTTGAAACCTGACATAATTGAGAAATGCTTCTCAATTACCCCTTGGCCTGAAAGTGTGACTATTTCTAAAGGAGTATGTGAAAGTATATGGGAGATGCACAAGGAAAAATACAGTAGGAAGATTGCACAAAGGTGGATGAAAGAAAAGCACAAGATTGCCAATTCACATTTCCATGATGTCAGCAAAGTTCGAGAAAGCGGCCAATAAGGTTGAAGATTTCTTGAGATTGATTGCAGATAGTAAAGAAATCTTGGAAAAGTGAAACTTTGCTATTGATGGTATAGATGCACCTGATCCAGACACAGTTTCTTGCGTTTTAGCGGATGTCATTGAGATTTAAAGCGACTTTCTTCTAGAAGCTTTCTTTCCGCTTTCTTTCTATTCTTGGAACAATTCTTATCCATTCTTTGAAGAAGAGAAAGAAGAAAAATTGTAATAGTTGGCATTTCCTGCTTTTCCTGCTGTCTTAGGTGTTAGATGTTATCTTCTTCTAGTTTTAGAAATAAAGCTTGCTTGCTGAGCAAGCCCTAGTTGTACAAGCAAGGAGATTTTAGGGTTCCCTACTCCTCTGCTTGCCTATAAATAAGAGCCTTTGCTCATTATTTTCTTTAACGGTTATTGTGATAGCAAATTGCAAGCCTGTAATGCTACAAGTTTTTATTCAGTGTCAGTTCACTTTGTGTAGGAACCATGCTAGTGATAACAAACGCTGAGCCTATAGTGCTTTCTATTGTTATTCAGTGTTGTTCAATTGTGTTATGATAGCGAATTGCTGAGTCTCTTTTAGCCAACAAGTTGTTATTGTAGTTGCTGTCCTCTTTGTGTAAGAACAAGATTGCAAGTCTTTTTTAGTTGCAAGTTTTTGTTCCGTGCATGTGTTTAGTGTAATCTTTGTTCCAGAAATTTGAGAAATAAAGTCCTGAGCCTGTTTTGCCTTGATATAATGTTTCGGGTTTCCGTTTTTTGTGTTATGCTTATATGATGTTTAATTTCAACTTGCATTGAAAGTAAGTAGATGTGTGTTGGAAGGAGAGTTTGTTTAAGTACTTTGTCAGAGAATCAAACTTTGTTCATTTCTATTTCTCTTGCTCTGCGTTTACTTGAGAAAATAGAAACGTCTTTAGCGTGAGTTAGTTGTAGTTGAAATTCCAAATCAGAAAATCTTTGCTACGACGTTTGAGTTTTATAACCTTGTGCTCTTTGTTGAACAAAAAGATAGGCAGATTAGGTTTTGTTTACTTTCTTTTTAACAACATGAGCAAAGAGGGAGCCTCCCCTCCTAATTTGAAGAGCAGGTTACTGCACATAGCTGTCCGTTTCTAATCTGCATTCCAAAGGTGCGAATTTAAACGTCAACATTAATCAAGCCTTTAAATACATTGGCATACCCGAAATCAGTGAATAATGGAGGCTGATTTGAATCTGCTGCTAAAAAGCAAGTACAAAGAAATTTGATACACCTCCAGAATGAAGTAATTCTCCTTGAATTTGTTGTGGCTGGGATCCCCAATACTAGGCACACCTCCTTGATTTTATTCAGATTTTTATGCTGCCTCTTTGATCAAAATCGGCCCTCTTGACTGGCCGCCCCTTTGCTGCTGCAATGGCTGCTAAAAAGAAAGCCGTACCCTCTCAAATATTGTGCTAGCGACCACTATAAACCTCTGAAAGGACACTACTTGAAACCTTAGATCTTCTGAAAGATGAATGCACTCAAACCCTCTGATTTCTTTCACTGTTTTGCTCAATTAGAACCTCTGTATGAAGTTCTCCCAATTACCAAATTCAATGGGTATTTTACCACCTCAAATGGTTGCAATGCTGAAGAGTTTATTGTTCTCCAGTGGCTCGTGGAATGAAACCCTTGGCTCCCTTCTCACAGTAATTTTCCTCAACTCCAAAAATGCTCCAGAATGTCTAAAATTGAACTCTTGAGGGTATCTTATAGGCTTCTCATGAGGAGGTGCGATTTCTCTCCAAAAAGCACCATTTAAAACATTTTAAATATAATATCATTTGAACTTAGGAAATATTTTAATATTTCCTTGAAGTTGGCGCCCTCCATTAATTAAGAACATGGCCCCCTTTTAATGATAAATTGACCCTCAAGTTATAATGTTAAGTTATAACATTATAACATTATAATATGGCCTTTTAATAATTAAATATTATCTTGAGCCATTTAAACTTTAATATCTCCTTAAATATTTAATATTTCATCAAACCGCCTGAAGCTGGGATCAATTTTGTGAACCTCAAGATGACCAAGTGCCTTACTAAGAATACTAAGGGTGTCATCACACCATCCTTTGACTTACTATAAATAGTAAGTGTAGCAAACGGAGCCCTATGAGCACTGAACGAATGCCAAAATTGAAGATTACTGAACATCTGGAGAAGGTAAAAGCCTCTGCTGACCAAGACTCAGCCTCAGAAGACCCCCTAACCATCTGTGTTAGCCTACGAGGGCTAGTGATAGGCTAAACCATCCACAAAACATGCTCATGCTAAAAAGGGGACATTACATAGCCTCTCTTCGATTGTGCTGGTGGCTTCATACGAAGGTCATAGCTAAGCATCAATGGAGTTTATACAAATCAGAAAGTGATTGTCTTCAAAGATTGTTCAAGGGTTTTGAAGATTATTACTTGCAGATCAGAAATTTTCAGAGATAAATATCATTGAATATATTTACTGCTGTCAATGATCTTCATCATTTGGCACATGGGGTTTTATTGTGCATAGCTGAGGAACTATCTAGAGGAGTTTCAAGGGTTTGGAGTGTAGAGTACAGATAATAAGAACATTGCTTCTGAGCAGTTTTATATTTGTTGAGAAAGGGTTTTAATTGCTGTTAGCAGTCACTATTGGCAGCTTCGCGTGGATAATGCTCAGGCCATACTCATTCCAAGCTGGGCGTGTGAATCTTTGAAATGAAATGCCTAACCAATCTGCTCCAGTCTTCATCATCAAGGATGGCTAAGGCAAGGCATCTAATGTGCATTAGTTTAATGTTGGAGAAACCAACATCTGATGCTAGGTGTCCATAAGTGAGGGTCTGCTGTTAAGTTTTCCAGAGAAGCAATATCATTGTTTTGGCTTTCAGCTACAGGATCGTCTGCAGCAGTCTGAAGTTTATTGTTCAGTCTGTACATACCCCTTCAGCCTTCATTCTTTGACCATAGAAGTGACACTGTTGAAGGAATAACTAACAGGTATGTTGTGATCAGTTTGGCATTCCACTCTTTACATCTTGTATCCACTGTCATATGATGTTTACAGTCTGATCTAAAGTGTATCAGACCTGGTATCTGTGTATTTAGACCTGTCATAGTGATAATAGAACCAGATTTGAGGTTGAATGTTTAATATTTGTTATGCAAATTTGTTGGTTATCATTACTATCTTTTGGGCAACTGTTGTGGTACTGAAAATCAATCAAAACACAGCAAATCAAACACCTAGACACCCTAAAATCAGGATTCAGCTACCTTGCATACAAAGTGTTTGACAAAATGTCAAACCATCAAAACTGAAATTAATTGAGCAAATTCAATTAGCAAACATCTCAGGAAGGGGCGGGATATTTCATTGAGAACAGCTTCAAATCATCCTCCAATAAGTTTTCTTCCAAAAGGATTGATTTTGGGTGAAAGTCCTTTGAAACAATGAAAATGTATTTCTCCATTGTGATATCTGGCACTATGATTGAAGCCAATTTTCAGTAGGTGAATCTTTGCCAATTGAAATGCTTGCAGATAAGGGTTCCATGTGATGATTTTATTTGGTTACCCCAAAATTATCCACCCTTTGATCCTAGAACGTCCTCTTTTTGCCTTAGTCACAACTCTCTTTCTCGCTATCTGAAAACTCATCAGATCTGCTTCATTCTCTTCTTTCACTCAACAGGCTGCTTCAAAACAAACTTCCACCAGCAGTCCTCTTCAATTCTCTTTCACACAACTTCACCTCACAGTTGCACTGGGCGTCTTTGCATGTGGACTGTTACTTTTTGCACTCATGCTCCATCACACTAAATCCATATGAATAATATCTTATATAATGTTATCTTTATGAAAAAAGCTGGTTTTATTGTTTGTTGTTTATTTTGTTTCTCAGCTCAAATAACATCAAAGCAGGTTGAACTTGAATGTTTCAAAACATACAGAGAATCAATAAGCATTATGTTTAACTACACAAACTAAACTCTGTAATACAATCTAAACTACTACAACTGCAAAAGTAAGTGAAATATGAAAGTAGTTGGCTTTCTGGAATTTTCTTGATGTGGTTTCAGCTTTTTAACACTAGCTGTTCACATTATCCAAAAAGAAATCTTATGCTTGCTTAGCAATTATACTGACACCTTGTGTTAAATTACAGATTCAGCTCAAAAGCTACAAAAGTCATACTTTGGTGGAGGTATGATCCGGTGCTTATCTTGTACAGTTTTGATAAATATTTTACCTTAAAAAAAAATCTATGTTTTCCTGTTAGCTTATAAAGATTCTTAGACCTCTAGTTACATTATCATTTTCAGGTACTGTTGCTGCCTCGATTGCAGATATTGACTTTGTAAGAAAAAGAGAACGCCTAGAGAACTGGCTTGAGGATGGTACATCATCGTTTCTCAGCATTGCTGCTCTTCAGCATGGGTTTAAAGTTATTAATCAGTTGGGAATATCTGAAATTGCCTGGTAAGGAGAGAAGGTTCCAGTATTTAAGGAATGGTAATTGTGAAGAAATTGCATTGGTAATAGATACAAGAAACAAATTATATTAGTGTAGGCCATAATGTGTGCATCAAGATCATTTTCCCCTTTATCCTTAGGAAGTTTAGGAAAAGGTAGGGGTTAGATGACAGTAGGAATGTGTGATCTAATGACTCCTTTAAAATTCTAGATAAGTCCCTATCACAGGATCATTTTTCACTTACTTAAATGGTCTAAAGTAGTGGGGTTGAATCAATAAGGTTGAGAAATAGATGGTTCTTGAGAAAAAGGTTGACCTTGAATGGGAGGAGGATTAGGTGGATTAATGGGAATTTAATGATCACACTAAGTGGATTTTGAATATATACAAAAATAAGTAGGGATTTGGCTGTTAGGTTGCATTGTTGTGGGATCATGGCCAAGAATGACTTGGATAGAAATTTCCCTTGATTAAAGTGTGCAATTAACGAAGAATAAGGTTGGTTTAGTGAGAATTGTTGTGTTGTGTTGGTAAATGCTGATTCAGATTGGTGTATGTTTGATTTGTCAAATAGGTGGTATAAAATATAGGGCCATGAATGACAGATTTAGGGAGATGCATAGATTGGCTAGCCTCGAGATGTAATGTCCCCATTTTCATGAGCATCAGTTTTTAGAGGATTTAGCCTATTCCTGACCCTCATAGGCTAATGAGCTTGGTTAGGGGGTCTCCTTGAGGCAGTTCCCTAGTCAGTGGATGGTTTCCTGGATTCAGTTGAATTGGAGAAATAAGGGAGATAATAATTAAATTAATTATTTGTAAGGTTATTAATTAAATAAATATTTTAAAGTGAGCTTATATTTAATAAATTTAATAAAGTGATATAAATAAAATAAAATAATATTATTTTAATATTATTTTCTAGAAGCTTCTTGAAGATGGATTGAAAAAGTATAAAAGAAGATCAAGCCAAGCCTAATCATCCAGGAATTGATATTTGCTTGATGTTATTGTTTGGTGAGGAAGCCGGCTAGGGTTTCTACCATTTCCAACCATTGTGTAATGAACCGGACCAAATTTTTTCCGATTTTTTAATGCAATTACAACAACATACAGAAGGCACCCATTAGGGTTAGATAAATCAAACCAGCAGTTACAATATAACTCATTGCCAAGAATGCGCACTCAATCTCAACAAGAGAGAGGCTGTCATATGGCAAGGGGATCGTCAGTACAATAAATCAGAACTGCAACTGAAAGTAACTCAACACCAAGTATGTGCTACCCAAACCAGAATGGAATGAGGCGACCATATGGTGGAGATTTAAAGAAATACAAATGCAACTTTGAAATAAACTCAACACCCAGAATGTGCTTTCAAACCCGGAGTGGGAATGGAGCTACCATAGGGCGGAGATGTAAGATATTACAATGCAAATCAAAGTAAATAGGCGGCAAGCCAGCCTCTTCCACTTATTCAGTGGGCAATTACAAACATGATAAGCAAAACTGAGAGAAATGCTGACAGTACTACTGTTCAGCTTACAATGAGAAGTAGAATGCCTGCAAGATCAAGGATTTAAGCTCTACAAGTTGCTGCAATAGTAAAGATGTCATCCACTAGGTCAATAATGAATTCCTAACACCCGTCCTTCGCTAATATGCAATTTTTTCAAGTCTGATCTGACAGACCAGCAACATGAAATACAGAACCAGCAATACATAAACTCAATGAAAAGCTCGCAACTCACTCATTTCTCACTCAAATTACATGAAAACTGATGCAAAATACTCTTAAAATGATGGCGCCTAGTTTAGTTATGAGAAAGGACAGCTAAAAGTGGCTATTAATTAATGGCACGGATCCCAAAGCACTCCAGAAAGGGCGCCCTACAAGGAATGACGAATTTGCTTTATAAAATCATAAACTTCGTATTAAAATCTGCAAATATTCATGAAGGGTCACTTCCAACAGAGAAAACCAATGAGACAATACCCAGAACAACTCTTTTTGTATTTTTTGATTTATGAGTGAAACTATAGATTCAGCCCTGTTATCAGCAACTCCAGAAAATGACATAAAATGCAATAAACTGAACTACATAAGTAAACCCAAACTACAAATGCAAACCTCACTACAAAATGTCACTCAAACAAGCAAACCTCTCCACTAGGTGCTATCTCTCAAGCACGAAGTCGAGCCAAGGCTAGGAGGCATTCATTCCTCGAAGCAATCCTGTTACCATTTCGGCAGCATAACAATATAGAAGTCATAAGATGTCCAAATGAAGACCCAAAGCTCCCTTTTATAATTTTGAGAGGATCCTCCGGAAGCTTCTAGAAAGAAACCCTAATTTTCAATTTTGTAACTATCTTCTTTTCCCTCCAATTTGGGCGCCCCCTTTCATGAAGTTAATATTTCTTTATTTAAAAATCTCTTCCTTCATAAAAAGGCGTCCTTTTCTCCAAGTAATATTTTTGACTTTAGAAATATAAAATATTTCCTTCATGAGACAATACCCCTCAAGGTCCCCTTCTTTAAAACAACTTAAAGTCATAATACTAGGACAAGGGGTTATTTTATAAAATAAAACATTATTGTCTTTAAAATACTTATTCCTCCAAAATGAACCCTTACGCCAAAATTCAGAATTACCCAATGAACTGGAAGAGGAAAGTTGACTGAGCTGGTGCTAACTGGACCACTGCCAAAAATAGAATTTACTAAAAATAGTAAATTCGGAAAGTTGCTCGGAATGCAATGCATGCGCCACCATTGCGAAGCTCTTGAAAACCTCCAGTAAAAAACTCCAAATCAAATCTTAAACCCATTCTGCTCTCTGACTAGCACAAGGGGGATAGGCCATCAATCACTGAGAAGTGCAGTGCTAAAAGGGTACATTACACATTGGGAACGAAAACTCTCATTGGTTATTCAATTTTGAGGTTGTAAAATATCAATTGAATTATTGCTTCATTGTGGCTTCAGAAGTTCAATTTGTGCTTCTGTTACGACCCAATTCTCATGTAAATTAAAACTTTCCAATTCTCACTTAAAACATGTAAAAGTAACATATAACAAAGATAATACAATAAAATTTCTTCCTTTCTTTATTGATAAACACGTACAAGTTACAATATGTTTCCTCATGAATTTCATTTTCATTTCAATATAAATCAGAGTTAAAAGTAATACAGTTACATACATAGCTCGTAAGCTTTTGCACAAATAGAAGAAGAAGGTCCAGAGTCCGTCCTTTCAAATCTTGGTACATTGGCCGCTTTGTGGAGGAGAAACATCACTCTCCGCCAACCACGGACTTATAATGCGGTCCCTCGCACGATCATTTTGCAATGAACGGCCCTCCCTTCGAGAAGAGATTGGTAGGGTATCCTTTAATGATTACCAACTGAGCATAGTGTGTGTCCTACTCAACTAGAACCTTGCTATTTCACAATCTCGATCTAGTACTCGGATCACAATGAACTGACAGTGTAGTCTCAACTATCTCACATCTAGGTGGATGTCGTACCTTTCACTACTTTGGCCAAAGTATTCTCATTCAGTACTTCGAATGAAGGTCATCTATCATAAACACTACTCAGGGCCGATTTGACTTAGGGCTAACTTACTCTATGCGTAGGCCATGTCCTTCAGTGGGTTCAATTTACCCCAGACTTCCTACCTCAAACAGTTTACTGCAAATGAATCTTTAAGCAAGTGTTTACTATCCTATCTCCTATTTCCGGAAATCTTTATCCTAGGAGAGAGCTTCCTAATGTTAACCTAATAACACAAGCTAGGATTACACTTTGTATTGACATCATTTCGTTCCTAGAATTTAATACATATTCTACGTACTCTCCATATACGGAGATCATACAAGTTTGAAACTCCAACCATGCATAACCGTTTATTACTACCAATTAATCATCAAAAGAGGCAGTCTTACAAAGCATACATTTTCCTAATAATGCATATAATCAAATTGAGTCCTTTCTTTTACAAAACCCCAATTTTCTACTAAATCCTTCTTATCCAGATTGAATCTCTTCTTTTCAAAATCCCATTCCCAATTTAATCTTCTCTAATTAAATTGAATATAACGAAATGCAACAAGTTATCCCTTTAACTGTATTGATATTCCCTAATCCTTACCCATGCATAAAATGAAATTCCTTTAAATCATTATGCATTAAAGATTATTAAACAAGGGATTACTTAAGAACAATTCATTATTTTCAGCTCAATACAATCAGCAATTCTAAAGACAGTAAAGAAGACAACTTAAAGTCTTAGTCTAACATTAAGATAGATGCCTGTATAAGCTCTTTTCCAGCAATCCTCTTTTATTGTTCCCAACCAACAGATTCCTTACTCAGAAATTCTCCAGAATAAATTTGCAATTGTTATCTCACAGTAATTTATAACGGAGAACACTCAACTCTCACTAAAACACTTGAAACAGATAACTAACATAGACTCACAATACTAGCTCTCAAATTTGCAGTGTATAAGCTCTCTAAAAACGTCAATGAAGAGAAAATCCGAAGTGTCTTCGAATGAAAGTTTGTGAAGTATTTATAGGCCGCAGTTAAAAACAGTTTCCCCATTTCTGGGCATGTATATTGACAGATTTCAATGTTTACTTAGTCAAAATGCTACTTGCCATTTATCCAAACCCTTAGTCATGTTCTTCCATGATGATTCGACTTCTATACAGCCAGCAATTCGAAGAATATTTCAACTTGCAATAAAAACGAAATCTGCAGCCACGTTTTGCTGCCAGGCATAAGAATTTTACCTGATATTATTGCTGCGTCCCAGGTCAAGTTCCAAATCGGTCCAACACAGAGGTTCATTGTTATTTTTCCTGGTTTAAAGCTTTGAAATTGTCTTCTTTCTCTTCCAGCTGCGTAGGGTCCTTCGCCATTTTCACGGGTGAGTTTCATTTTTATATTTCCATTCATTTCCTTAAGTTCGAATTTTTAAATGTTTCTTTTAATGAAGTTCGCTATTTTGAAGTGCTACCTTTTTCATTTAAACTTCTACAATATATATTTTGCGAATTTCATCCTTCTAATATATGAATAAAGTGCCATTATAAACTTTGTTTTCAACATATATAAAAATAGATAAATTTAACTCTTTTCATTTCTCCAAAAGATATATATATCTATATATTTATCTCATTAAATATATATTTATATATTTAACTCCATTTATTTTCCAAATGATATATAATATATACATTTAATTTTATTATATTTAATATATTTATAATATAGTTTTAATCTACGTCATATATATCTATGTATATATATATCAAGTTTAAAATAAACTTATATACATAAATGTATATCCTGTAAAAACTATATTATATATAATATTAAATATATAATTATATTTAATAATATACATATATACCCGTATACATTTTTTATTTTTCAAAGTACATATACTGCGAGCCAGTCAGCATACTTTCATTATACGTACCCATGTATATGTGTATATAGGTGTATTATTAAATTCAAATGCTAAGATTAAACATTATTAATTTCACCATAGACACTAGGTGGAGTGTGTACATATATATATACCTGTGTATACGTATGTATGCATACATACATGTCGACACATGTGTACGAGCATATCCGTCTGCTTGACATACACATGTATTGATATGTCTGTACATATAAATACATGTTCACAATGTATAGATGTATGTGCGTTCCCAATCAATCATTAACTCATAACTTTCACATCATTCATACTTGGGTCATGGTATAGCAAGTCTGACGTTTAAACAATCACATTTCCTAAAGTATAAAGAAGTGAATTTAGAATCCTTATGGTCAATAAACAAGCCTATGGATGACTTACCGTTATCTCGACAAACAGACTTGGCTTACTCAATCTATAGTATGTGTGTGTATGCTCAATTTGGTAATCGTTACTGTTTATCCGACCAAGTTCTTCCCCGAATGATGTCTCTCCTCTGTCCGGAGGAACAGTCTTCGTACCTGCACATCATGACATGACACCGGCAGTCATATGCTCATAACAAGGTAAAAACATCTCACAAGTTAGAATACTATTATTCCATAATTGTATGCAACATTTAATCAAGACTAAGTCATTTAGAAGTAACAATCAAATGAAACCATCATTTAAACATGACTCATTCATTTAATAACGAGATCAACCATGTTTTATTCATCATCAAGATTCAAACATTACAATCAATTGCCCTATACAATAGTAGCTATAATATCGGGATGTAACAGCTTCATTGCAAATTTTGTGGCCTTTGGCCAAATTTGGAGATTAAGATTTCATATCAGCTTGTTGAAGCATTTTGGAGAATAACCTACAAGTGCAAATTTGTGAAGAATTGATTGGAGATATATTGGAGATCATTTGCAGATTGGAGGCAACATTGATTGGCATATTTGGAGGTGATTATTGTATGAAGAACATTTTGATTTTTCATCTCAGCAAGGGTCAACCAGCCATGGTGAGAAGTACATATTTGCTCATTGCTCATCATTGAGACTTCAGATTTTTGTGGGCATTGGAGAAATCAATTCCTTTCATGTTGACAATCATTTCTATAGCAAGTTGGACGGCCATTGTTGCTGCGTTTATTTATATAAAATATTACTAGGCAAGAATAGGGGCGACCGACATAGAGGAGGACGATTTCATGCAAGAAGGGCACATAAAATTCCATAAAAATCAGTTTTGGACTTCTCCAAGTTCGCTATTCACTTCTAGCTATTGTAATCAGGGTCCACCTCTTGTTTTTATTAATATATGCATCTTATAAGTCTGAAGACAAGTCTGAAATTAGGTGGCAGCCATTAAAGGCATTGTAGGAACTTTATCTTTGCATCAAGTTAGTAGTTCAAATCTGAATTGTAATAAGTTTATAATCTGTTCTATTGAGGAATATAAGTCTGAAGTGAATCTGAAGGTTGCATGCCAATTGTTTGAAGAAATGTCTCTTTCATTTTTAGCCTTGATTGTGTATTGGAAAGTGCTATAAATTGTTGTATGTCATTCCTATTTTCATTATCAATCAATATTGCATTGTTGAAGAGATTTCAAAGCATCTTGTTCTCAAATCAAACCAAAACAACAAATTGGATATTCATATCAGCAAGCTACCACTTCGCATGCAAAGTGTCTGACAATATTCCTTGAGTTCGAATTCAACAAATTAAGGGCATATTCTTCAAGGGATATTATAGTGGTATCAGAGCGGTTTCCTGCCATCTTGTGTTGGTAAAAAAATAAAAGATTCAAAATTATGGCTTCTAAATTTGTTGATGAGATAATGATTGCTTGTGAGGAGTATAAAACACTTTTAGATAAGGTCAAAGATCGTCTAGACTTCGAGCAATATATGGAGCATCGGATGGATTATAGCAAGCAAAAGAGAAAATCAAAGAAATGCGAGCAGCCAAGTGTTAAGAGCACCTTGAATAATATCTAGTGAAAACTTATGCTTTTACAATGAAGATTAGCTCGTAGCTTGCAGCAGTATGAAGATTCTGTTTCAAGACGAACCTCATCACGAAGCAAAAATAAGAGACTTGGTGAAGTATCCAAAAGTCTCTATGATAAGTTTGGTTTAACACCATCAACATAAAAATAACTCTTTTAATAAAAATAACTCCTTTTTGGCTCCAAAAGACCCTTTTTGAATAATAATAATATTTTGACATGCAAGGTCCCTATTTTTTACATCCAAAATTTAAAACATTTCATCCCGGTTCCAACGAGCAATAACACTAAGGTGCTTTTTGAATACTTTAATTAATATTGGGTGACCTTAGTAAAATAATTAAAATAAAGCCATTAATACACCCATTTTACGAAAACTGCCGGAATGCATCGGAATTGAAAACTGACTACATTGGACTTTGGAGTGATCTTGATGAAGAATAATGTTAAACGGATCCAACCGGGTGACTTACTATAAATAGATGCCCTCTCCAATAATCTTGGAGAGCACACCAGAAGTCGGAAAGCACCCCACAAAGTGGCATATGAGTCCTCCATACCTATTGAGCTCATTGGAATCATCAAATAACTCCTTTGATCACGTTGACACACGCCTACAAGGTCAATGCCAACTGCACTACAAGGGAACCCGAAAATGGGGACATGACATTGAATGATACTCAACCTACTTGGAAGTAGTAGTGCCTTGGGTTATATCCTTAATGGTCCAAGACACAACAACCTAGCTCATTTAATCTTGTCTTAGAAGCCTCTTCAAATGTTATGTAGGTATTCGTTGCAGTGATCCACCTATTGTGTCTTTGATAATTTTTTTTTGCCCCAAGTCAAGAAGATGTAGCATCATTGTTTGGTAGTTTTGAGTGAATTCACGAAGAAAATGCAACCATTATATCCCTAATACCATATGAGCTCCTTGTAAAGAAATAACATAAGAGTGACGTGTAAAAGGATGCACATCCAATACCATTTTGTAATTGGCTAATGACTTTGTTTATAGGCCAAGGAATATCTAGCTATAACTGCCATTTCAAAACTTGCAAAGTATCTTGCCTTCAACTTGAATTGTGCTACCACACCTTGATACAATAAAATTATGGGTGGAAAACTCTCTTGAAAAATAGCAATTAAAATATAATGAGTCTCCCTCCCAAAAATAGCCCCAATTTGTCTTGAATGCAACCTATATCTCCCCATTAATTGTCTTGTCATATACTTTGTCATGATGTAGCTGCCAAGCGTCCTAGAGATTGTCAGAAAAAATTATTAGGAATTCCATGCCCCCATTCAAAGAAACTCAAAATTAAATATTATTTTATGATTATGTTATTTATTGCTTCTATTTTTCCAATTCATGTTGCTTTTATTAAAATAGTTTATGCCCTCATCATGACATAAGGATAGGGCCTACATAACCTAAATTAATTAAAATAGGACATTACAAAGCACTATAAGAAATTCCCTTATAATTGTTTTCCAGTAATATTAGATTGTTTCTGTTTGCCAGCCACACAGGGTCACTGACTGCCTACACAAGCAGTATGCTTGCAGCTTTGAGACACAGCAATGGAGCACAAGTATGTGTTCTCTATGGGAAACACACTGTTAAGGTTAGTCAAGATTTGGTATCTTTCCAAATATTTGTTTCCGATTTCAATAAATGTATATTTTATCTTTAAGTGAATCATAATTTTATGTAGTTACAAAATATGCTAAATTTTTATAGAAGTAAATAGAAAGTTTGTATCTCGGATCCTACATACTGAACCCATATTTGCATGGATATGAAAAATGGCTTGTTTCATTTACCCAGCCATTTGCTTGGAGGGGATTGGGGAGCATTTAGAAAGATTTTTTTTTTTTAAGAGATGGAAGGAAATTATATTGATGTCAGTGGATCCCATTGGAGACTTGATTTTAAAATAAAAAATGTTATATGAAAAGAAAAGAACGGCCCAAAATCTAAGCAAACAGGAAGGATACAGCCCAAAATAAACTTGATAAGGAACAAAGAAAGATAATTATACTGTATTAATAGATAAAGAATAAATAAAGAGAATGTCCATGAATGACTAAAATAGGTCAATGAGACTAGAATTTACAACTACTCTAATAATAAAGTAAACCTTCAACAAGCAACTTGATCTATTTGATTTTTAAAACATTTCCAGCATTCCTTGCTTTGTATAGATCACATTCTCCCATGGGCTCTCTATACATTTCAAGGAATCCATGGCTGGAACTATGCACCTCAAATAAGAAAGAGTCCAAAGTATAAACTCTGAGTAGGAGAAAGAACATGTGGTGCAAGCAATACAATGGGCAAGGTTGAGTCAAGAGTAATTCAAGTGCAAAGGTATGTGTGAACATGTTTTTAACTATATTTTTTTTTCATTTTGTTGTTTCTAAAGCAAAAGGCAATTCTTAAAGTTAAAAAGAAACGTGAATTGGAAAGTGAGTCCTACAAATGCAAGGAATGGCCAATTGCCACTCCAGTGCGATTAGGGCAATGATGGTAGTTGTCAACTTCCATACATAAGTTACCCAAGCTCAAGCAAGAAATTGCGCAACCCAATTGTAGTCTAGAAGATTACCATGTGATAGACTAGACTTCTTGCTTTGTGTATGGCAAGTTTGTAATATCTCCCCCTGTTTTTCCTTTGTCTTTATTTGTTTTGATGAATGTTTTGTGATATATTTGCAATGTTTGACACAACAATATAACGCAACAAAATAGAAGATATCGCAATAATAATTTTCAACTCAAATACTGAACAATACATAGGGAATACATAGCTGAAATTTCCAGATTTTTATATCAGCTTAGATACTCAATATTTTCACAAAATAATGACAACCCAGTTCATAAAATATCCCTTGTTATCTAAAACAACAATACCCAGAAAATCTAGGGGTTACAGATCATGAACTTATAGGTACGATATGCCTTGAAACCCTCTGAAAATGGATGCTAGAATGAAGTACAAAGTTTGCAGCAGTCATACAGCAGAATAGACACCTCTCTAAAGTACAAATGATGCTATGCACAACTCCCCAAACATTCAGTCTACATACTCCTCAAAACCCACGCATAGTCCAAACTGGGTATTCACCATTAACAACAGAAAGAATATCATCAAACCCTGAACTTGGTGTCCAATATATGGCAGCAATTAATCCTTCAAACCCTTGAATATGAAAACTCAAGAATTCGTTGAAGCACAAGCACAATCCCTGCAATGGAATTGTTTGCAAGCTAGCTTGGGAGACGTCTCACTCCTCTACTGAGCTATTCTTCCTGAGGGGTTTCGTCCTCAGAAAGTCTATGGCTTTCAACCAGCAAACCCTTGCTGAAGCTCTTCACCAAATTTCTTCAAACAAGAATAATAATCATGAACCATAAAGTGAGCTTCAAATGCCTTTTTATAATACTCAATTTGCATTTGACTTTCATTTCATCTAATTTACTTTCATTTCATTTAATTTTCCTACCTTTTTGGTGCAAAACTTTTATAATATAAAGTATACTTTAAAAAAGTCACTTATATCTCCCCCTTTAAAAAGACACTTTAACTTATATTATAAAGTATACTTTTAAAATCATTTAAATCCCTTTTTAATAAAGTCCTTATGTCTCCCTTTAAATTGGCACTTAAGTTTATATTATAAAGTGCACATGAAAATCACTTATATCCTTTTAAATATAAAGTCTCCTTTAATATATTTATAACGCATAAAGTTAAGTTATATAATTTAACTTTATTATTTAATGTTGTTAATATTGAATGCATAGGACCAATATTACACAATATAATTCTAGGATATAATTATGCCACCATGCTAGATAAACTTTGGCAATTGACCATACCAGTGACTTACTATGAATAGTAAGTATGAGCAACACATCCGAGTGACTTACTAAAAATAGTAAGTGTGCATCAAAGTCTCTTGAATGGTCTCTAGAAGGCGCACCACAAATAAACTGGGCACTGAGCTGAAGAATACTGAAATAAGCACCAAAGGGTCTACTGAAGAGCCAAGGATTACCCTCAAAAGGGTCCCCTGAATACCCTGTTAGCCTACGGGGACTAGTTGGTAGACTAATCACTGCATCTGACCATTGCCTAGGAAAAGGGGACATTACAAAGTTCTAGTAAACATTGCTAATTGACTTGCAGTCTGGCGTCCAAGTAGGCAAGGTGGGTTAATTCAATTCAAGAGCAAATTAGCAAGCAGAAAATTGGTTCTTCATTATTGGTAAGTTAGATGGCATATATGATTTATCTAGTTTTTTTAACCAACATAAAATTCAAGAAAAAAGCAATTTCACCTTGGTTTCCTTTGTCAATTGATGTTTTGATTACCAAACTTACTGATGCTAGAAAACACATTTCTCAATGTCCAAAATATATTAATTTGATAGCAAACTGTTATGTTCCTATTTAGTAATTAAAAACAATGTGAGGCCAACAAAGTAAATGCCATATAGCCTACAAAACTAGTTGTCATGATCAAGCCGACTTGAGATCAGCAAATTAAATGCTCTAAAGCCCTACATAAAAGTTATTATGACCAAAGCCAACTTGGAATCATCAAATTACATTCTCGAAAGCCCTACAGAACAAATTGTTATGAGGAAGACTAGATGTGCCGTGTTAATCCTTTTATTTATGTTACTATGAAGTACAAATTACAAATCAGAATCCAGCCCCTACAAAAATTTCAATGAATGGAAAATAATCAGATTGGTATATGAATGTATCCTCTCTTAGTGTATCTGTCGCACATTTGATGAGTTATTTGTCCAGATTTTGAAGGGTACTATGTGAAAGTAGAAGCATAAGACAAGTATGCTAAATGTTTGAGATGCTATATTTAATTTTTATGTGTTGTAGGAAGCTCTAAACATGATATCAATGTACTATGTGAACAAGACATTTGTGTATATTTGATTTGGATGTATCACTGGCAATATGAAAGACAACTTTAATGAAATTTATAATAAAAATCAGATATGATATGCTAAAATCATTGCTTTAATGCTGTGCTATTGGGTTCGCCCTTGGCAACCCCTGGTACTGGTTCGGTTCGGTCTTGGTTCGGATCCTGGGCCAGTTTGCATGTGGGTATTGTTGTGACCTTTTCACACATCGCCTCATTCAAAATGGGGACCCCCTAATTTTTGCTCCATTCTGGTCTTTTGGCTTTGGTTGTCTCTCTCTCTCTTTCTGTCTCTTTCTGCTGTCTGCTTTCCGGGGTTGTGCCCGTCTGTAAGCTTAAACGTGATTTTGGCCAAGTCTGAAAATTAGGGTTTGTACTTTTCTGGTCAATTTGAGATCAAATGGGGCAAATAAGTTGGAATCTGAGCTTCATATTGCAATCAGTATGCTTCCAGCAGGCCCTCAGCTAAATTTCAATGAATTCCGACAACTTACTATTTTTAGTAAGTACCTAATTTGGGGCGTTTTCAAAGCACTACTGAAGTTCTCTGTCACACTGCATCCAGAACATGTCAAGCTGCTCGTCTGCAAGTTTTGAGCCAGAATGGACAACTGTCTATTTTTAGCAGGTTCAGCTTCCGGAGCAGATTTTGGGGTTTATATGCGAGGTTTTTCAATGCATGTCTGGAGATTCTTTCCGGGTTTTCTAAAACCTTCGCGATGATATAACATGCAAAATGAGATGATCAATTTCAATATTCAGCTTTCAGGGGCTATTTCTAGGGTTTGCATGTTGAAATTTTCTTTGCATGTCTACATATTCCTTGTGGGTTTTTCGGGGGCTTTGAGTGGTATAACATGCAAACCAAGATCATGACTTTTTCAGGAGCTGTCTTCTGAGGCTATTTTTAGGGTTTGCATGTCAGAGTTTTCAGCGCATGTCAGGTTATTCTTTATGGGTTTTTCAAGAGCTTCGCAGTGATGTGACATGCAAGGCAAGATGATCAAATTTCAGAGACTTACTATTTTTAGCAGGTCCATTCCAGTAGCTGCCTAGCGCATCAGTATCACAAACAGGGCGAAGTGCAACAGAAACGGGGTCAAACGGAGACCATTTGAGTGACATGCAAGTCAAATTAGGGTTTCCAACTTCGGGACCCAAAATGAGGGGTAAAATGCCAAAATTTTCGAAAATCGGTGTATCCCACTGCAATCAACATCTTTCAAGCTATCCACCGGTAAAATTTGAAGGCAATTGGAGCACTCACTATTTATAGTAAGGTATTCCAGAAACAGGCTAAAAATAGTAAATCAGCAGCAGGCACCAGTGTGAACGGACAAGTCTACCGATGAGGGTCACGACATTCAAATTTCAAGTCAAACGGAGTTGGGGAAGTGTTAGAATCAGGCAGCTGCTATAAATAGTAAACCATCTTCAGAAACATGCTATAAATAGCAGGTCAGCTTGAGATGGCAGTGTGAATAGACTAACAAGGTCATGAAGATCCAGTGGTTAAAATTTCAAATCAATTCAAGCTTCAGAGATGTGAAAAACCAAGAACTTACTAAATATAGCAAGGCATGAGCGAGCCGCTGAGAAAAGTTCTAAGTCTAACAAAAATCCTGCTCCACCCTGAAAATGCGCCCACTTCAAGTAAGCTTGATAAAAAATTCTAAGTCTGACAAAATTCCTGCTCATACCCCTAAATGCGCCCTCATGTTAGGAGGTTGATAGAAAAGTTTCTAAGGCATGAAAACTTCTTGCTCCTACCCCTAAATGCGCCCAAACATCTTGAAGGTATTGGATTTTTAAGAAATTATCTAAGTGTTAGAAACTTCCTGTAGGGGTATCAAAATGCGCCCATGTTTAGGAGTGGGGTCAAGACAAGCCTAAAAGCGTGGAAAGTCAAAGTTCCTTCACCACATACTAAATGCACCCAACTTGTTTGACTTTGAAAGATGTTGAAAAATGGTTAAGTGTTAGAAGTTCCTCCTCAACAGGCTAAATGCGCCCATGTTAGAAGTGAGGTTGGGGAATATCCTAAGGCGTTGAAAATGTTAAATCCACCTCAGCATGTAAAATGCGCCCAAGTCTAAGGTGGCTGAGAAAAGCTTATAAGTGTTAATTCCTGCTTGACTAGTCAAATGCGCCCATGATGGAAAGGAGTCTAGAAAATTATCTAAGTGTTGAGTTATTCCTGTAGACCCTCTCAAATGCGCCCATCCTGAGAATTGGTGAAGAAGTTTCAACTGAAGCATAAAATGGAAGCTCACCTAGGTAAGTGCACCGTCCAAGAAGAATCAAATAGAAATTTTTCTAAGGCAAGTGGAATGGAAGTCTAAAGGGTGAAATGTGCTTGGAGTTGGTGAAAATTTGTTTATGAAACCCCAGACTGAAATATTCCGAGCCAAATTTTTTTACTTTTTCAAATTGCAGGTTACAAACCAATGCACCCGTTAAGGTTAGCAGCTAAACCAAAACGTGCTGAAGCAACTCTAACCAGAATGTACACCAGGATCCCGATGTGGGCAAGGTGTGAACATTGGTCAGAGGATCTAAATCAAAATGCTTATGCAAGAACTCTAACCAAGAATGGCGCCGATGATGGCGAGCATATGGTCAGAGGATCCCTGAATCTAATGTACTGAAAGCACACTCGACACCAAGTATGTGCTACTCACTCCAATACGGAAATGAGGCGACCATATGGCGGAGATAACAGAAATTACAATGCTTGAAAGAAATAACTATAATGCTGAAAGTACTCGACACCCAGAATGTGCTTTCTAACCCAGAGTGGGTAAGGAGCTACCATAGGGCGGAGATAAAGAAATACAATTGCAATTACAAAATGTAAATATGAGCATTACAAAACATGATTAAGCAAGATGAAAGAACTGCTGTCAGTACTACTGTCAGCTTACAAAATGATAGAGAATTCGCTTGCCAAGAGCATAGGAATTTGAAAGATTAGCATTACATCATATAAGAACTCTCTGTGGCTTGATTAGAGATGCCAGTTCAATAAATCTCTCAATGATCAAATAATAATTCTGTTTTTCCACAAATCTGCACTTTTAAATTAAAAACCAGCAACCTAGGAATTCACTCATATGCTCATATCTCTCTCATTTCTCACCCAAATGATCTCAAATCTAATGCAATAGACCCTCAAAATGATGGCGCCTAACTTAGTAATAAGAAATGGCATCTAAAAATGGTTATTAATTAATGACACGGATCCCGAGGCACTCCAGAAAGTGCGCCCTACAAGGAATGACGGATTTGCTTTATAAAATCATACGCTTCATATTAAAATCTGCAAATATTCATGAAGGGTCGCTTCCAACAGAGAAAACCAATGAGACAATACCCAGAACGACTCTTTGTGTATTTTATGACTTATGATTAAAAACATCAATCTGCTACAATGAATGTGCAACTCCAGAAAACCACTAATATGCATAAAACTGATTTACATATCCTCACAAAGACTAAAAATGCAGAAATCTCACAATAAAACATTCAAACTACACTATCTCACCACTAGTCGCTATCTTTCAAGCGAGAAGCAATGCCCAAGCTAGGAGGCCTTCATTCCTCGAAGCAATCCCAAAGCCAATCCGGCAGCATAACATTCCTGTAGATAAAAGATGCCCAAATGATGATCAAAGTCTTCCTTTTATAATTTCTCGTTGACTTCTCGAAACCCTAAACTCCTCTTCAAGTCAAAAACCCTAATCTCTTGCAAAGATGGCGTCCATTTCCTTCAAGCTCAATATTGACTTTTTAAATAAAATCAATACTTTAATAAATGCGTCCACTTTATAGCTTGATTTGACTTTGGGTAAAATATAAAATATAAAATAATCTTTAATGAAGGCGCCACCCTCAAAAAGACCACTTTTCAAAACAACATAAAGTCAATAGACTAGGCCAAGGGGTCAACGTTAAAATATAACATTAAAACGTGACTTTTAATTAAATAGCTCAACTTATCTCTCCAATTGTGCCCCGAAGCCATAAATGAGCAAGCCAACTGATCAAACTGAAGTAGGAAGTCAACCATGCTGAACCCAATTGTAAAACTGCCAAAAATAGAATTTACTAAAAATAGTAAATTCCAGAAAATGCTCAGAATGCCGAAATGAACATACCACTGCGAAGCTCTCTGAAAACCCAGAAAGAATCCGCCATTGAATCCACCAACTCCGAGCAAAGACATCCTTAAAAATAGGAAACCCTAATTTTACCCTTCGAGTAGCCTACGGGTCTCCGGAATAGGCCAACGGTCACTGGAAAGATCATGCTCGAGAAGGGAACATTACACAGACCCTCAAATGCGCCTGAAGAAAGCAAAGAAGAAAGTTGAGGGTAGAAAATTTTCTAAGGCACAAAATGGCAGTAGATACATGAAAATGCGCTCAGTTTGAAATGGTGATTTGAAAATTTTCTTAAGGCAAGGAAAACACAAAAGGGAAAACTTTGGTGATGAAGTATTTTTCTAAGGTTGAAAATCAAAAAAATAAATGAATCCCTTCGTTCATGGACACATGAATTTGATGATTTCCGAAGGAAATTTTCTTCTGGGTATTGGACGTCTTCAATGAGGAATTGATTTTAAAGTCTTCCATAGCTCGCCAAGGATTTCAGGATGAGGATTTTGATGGGCACCTGATTGATAAAATTTTCTAAGGTGCAACAAAATAAAAAAATTTCTAAGGCAAGAAGAGAAATAAGGTGCCTTGGCCGAAAGTTGGAGCTGGATGCTTAGGTGATTTTTGATGAAATTTTAGGGGGGAATAATTTTCCAAGCCAGGGTGAAGATATGAAAGTTTTCTAAAGCAGGTGATGAAGCAGGTGTCTTCTAAAATGCGCCCTCAAGGTGAAGTATCAAGCTCCTGAAAGAAGATAGATAAGAAGGGAAAATTTGGCTAAGGCATGAAGAATTTGAAGATGAGGTTTGCTAGAGGGAAATGATGAATCCTATCAGATCCGGGGATCACTTAGGCTTTGGAGATCAAAACATGGAGATTGGGTAAGTAAAGTGAATTTATATTATGAAGTGTTCTGATGCTCTTCTGCTTGCTTGTTTTGCAGGGAGAACGTCGAGGCCGGAGCGCGATGACTTTAAGCAATGGATCAAGATGATAAAATCATGGAGGAAAAGTTGCAAGAAATGGCTAAGTGTTGCACCCGACGTAGTCAAGCGAGTGGCAAGGAGGAATAATCGAATCCAAGACAAGAAAATCTTTCAAGTTCAAAATAGATGGAAAGATGAAGTACCAAGTGTTAGAGATGATCCTCAAGCACCTCAAAGTTAAAGAATGATAGCAAGATGAATTGAAGGACAAAGTGGAGGTCTTTCTTCGGCATTGACCCAGAGGGTGTTTTTCTAGCATACTTCACCCAACCTGAAATGTAATGACATCAAGGAGTAAAACCATCATCAAGCAGGAGAAAGAATTGGCCATGTCAGTCCAAGAAGTTGAAGCCATGATGATCAAGCTCATCCAGTTTGCAGTTAGAAAGAAGAACAGTGTGAACGCGTTTACAAACAGGAATCTTCTAGAGGATGGTGGACATTAATTGTTCATTTATTACTCCACTCCTCTTTTTAGAGTTAGGGATGAGGTGGCACAATTTGGGCCATCCATCTGATTGTAATCTGAGCCGTCCATTGGACTTGGCCAGCTATATAAAGGGGCATCCCCCCCTCATTTGTACTAATTAGACAGTAGACATAGAGTAGAGAGACAACTTATAAGTAGCTTACTATAGATTGATAGGATAGTTTGAAGAAGGAAAGTTTTTCCTTTGAAAACTTTGTAATAAATTGTTGTGAACACTCTCAATAAAAAGAGTTTTGATTGATAGTGAATTTCATCTTTTGTTGTGAGTAGCTAGCGAGGTTTCTTCGTCCTTCTACTTCAAGTAGGATTTTAAAGTAAAGTAAATAGATTTTGGTTCATGCAAGTAGATGCTAGTTGTGGAATGTGGTGTTTAATTTGAGCGGGCTTCGCTTATCCATACCACTAGCAAGCTCACTAACGGTGGGTGCGCCTTGTGTAGTCAATTGGAATATTGTGTACTTAACTTCGATCATGATTTGTATGTTTATATGCGTCGTTGTGATGGTATTTTCATGCTAAGTTGTGATCTGAACACCTTGAACTACTCCTCTGAAGATTGCACCAGTTCTGTGGAAGCTGTCTGTGATGTCCCTGCTCTAGTCAGTTCTCGGGAATAGTGTGTTAACCTATTTCTTGGACCCTTGTGGGCTAACTGGAGTGGTTAGAGGGTTAGTGGTATTTTCTGGAGGAGTTTTGTTGTTCTCATTTTCAGAGCTCAGTGATTGGTTCACAACTGGCCTTGGCAGTTCAGGGGTTGACAGCTTCTGACGGCACGGGAATATATGGAGTTTTGCGTGAGTTATGGATTTTTAAGTGATTTGAGTTAATTATTTAACTTGCTGCTTTATTATAAAGTCAAATTGACTTTATACATATTATACCACTTAAATATTTCATAAAAAGTGATTTAAAATTAAATCACTTATGCATAGAAGTGGGCGCCCAAATATTTAACTTGAAACTATTGAAAAGTGATTTAAATATGATTTAAAATATTTAAGTGATTGCAAGTGTCGTCACTTACTTGAAAGTCGTGCCTTTTTAGATATAAGGCATTTTGGCAATCAGAAACTCACTTCTTGATTATTTTGACTTTGCCTTTGGTTTTCTTCTGTGCTATGCTCTGTGATCAGGGTTTGAACAAATCTTCCATTGGAGAACGAGATCTCTTCAATGTTGAGCATTTTTGAGACTGTGAGAGACCAGTTGAATTAGTGCAACTGTGAGTGCTTCATTCAGAGGTTATACATGCTACAATCAGAGTTTTATTATTCAATTTTTGCTTGTTTGCAATAAGGAAGGGGGTTTCTTCACCAGAGACGTCGTCTTCAACAGATCTCAGCTTTCAGCTTGTTCTTTTGGTTTCTTCCTTTGGCCGTACTATTTGCCTTGGGATTTGTGCCTTCTTGGAGGTTTGACGTGTGAAGCTTGTAGCTAAAGCGCCTTCCTTTTGGTTCCTGTTTGACCTTTATTCTTGGCGGCTACTCCTATTAGCCCTTGTATCGTGTTTCAGAGTGGGAGAAGTCATTTTTGGAGGCCAGGCGTCCATATTTGCCAGTTTTCACCATTCTTGGCTGGCGAGTTGACTTACTTTCTTAAATAAATAATCTGGAAGCTTTCGGGTATGTTTATCATTTGTGATCTATTTGTTTCAGTTAAATAATACCTTTTGCACTTCCATTCTATAGAAAATAGCTTAGATTTACATTTTATGAGCTTTTATATGATGCGCCCCTTCTCTTCTGTCTACAAACTTTCTTTAAAAAACTAAAAAACACAAGAAGATTTCATAAAAATATAGGAGTTTGAGTTGTGAGCCAGCAGGGTTCATCACAGTGGTATCAGAGCACTGATCTTGCCAGCCTGGAGGGTTAGCAGTTTCTATGCGATATCATCAGAATAGGGTTGACAGGTACTACTCACGCAGGGGTCCTGGCTATTAGAGAAGTACTTTTGAACCATTTCCAGCATTTCCTTTTGACGACCAGGAGGAAGATTTTGACCTTGATAATATGGAAAACAGGGATGAGGAAGGTCCTTCTGGGAATCGTCTTGATAATGAGGAAAGAGAAGCCAGAGATGTACTGAGAGGGATGGTAGCAGGCCAAGAACAGGTGGCGAACATCCTCCAGTAGCTTAGTACTAATGTTTAGAACTTGATAGTTTAGAGAAGGCAGAATTAGGATCAAGATCAGGAGGGAAGTATTCATAGAGAACCCCACAGAATCATTGCTCCAGCACGCACCTTTGAGAGAGCTACATGTCCTACTTTTATGAGAAATGAAGCTGATGAAGAGGAAGAGATTGAACAGGGTGGTGAAATGAACTTTGCAGATAACATCATGGCTATGCATGATGAATGGGATGCATTGCCTCCGAGAGTTAAGGAGCACCTTAACTTTGATCGATTCATGAGCCAGAAGAGAGTATAACCGTAACAGGATTGACAGGAGGCCTAGAAACAAACAAAATGATCTTCGACAGGCTACCAACAAACTGACTTTAGTTCACTATGATGGTAGTGGTAGAGTTACAACACGTGCCTGGGTGAGTAAGTTGGATACATTCCTGACACTACGTCCTATGCTAGAGTAAGATGCTATACGATTTGTAGCTCTCCACCTCGATGGCGTAGCACATGACTGGTGGATTCATGGCATGGCACCACTACACCATGATAGGATTACCTCGTACCAGGAGTTTACTGATAGACTGGTAGAGAGGTTTGATAGACGTAATCCCGAACTATTCTTCAAGGATCTTGCGCAGTTAAAACAGTTGGGTAGCTTGGAATCTTACATTGGATAATTCCAGAGACTATCCGTGATGGTGACAGGCATCTCAGAGAGAAGGCTGATCATATTGTTTATTGAGGGTCTTTTCGAGCCCATGAAAGGTTGGATCAAGGCATTTGATCCACCTACTTTACAGGAGGCCATGAGGAAAGCTCGCAGTATGGAGACCACTACACCTCGTAAACAATTTGGCTCGAAACCATCTACTTCGTACACTGATAACAAAACTGATCCAAAGAGGGCTGATAATGCTGATCAAAAGAAAATAATTGCAGCACCATTAGCTCGTGAAACAATGAATGATCTGCGTAGGAGGAAGCTCTGCTTTTACTGCAAGGGACCATATGACTTCAACCATGACTGTCCCCTCAAGCCTAAAGGGCAAAACAAGCACATGGAGTGGTTCTATGAGGGAGATGAGTTGACTGATTTTTCAGACCAGCAAGCTGCAATTTATGATATAGATGAAGAAAAATTAGAAAATGAGGCAGAAAGGGAGGTTGAAGCTGAGCTACAGGAGGTTGACATGTCCAGCATGTGGAGAGAGAACTCTTTCAGACTTTGAGGGTGAAATATCCCCAACCAATTTTTTCAATTTTCAATTACAATAAGCAGTGCAACACACATCTGTTAGGGTTAGCACTTAAACCAAAACGATGCGGAATTCAAGTCTAACTAAGGATGTACACCAGGATCTCGAGTTGGGCAAGGTGTGAGCATATGGTCAGAGGATCTCAATGCAATGCTGATAAAAGAACTCTAATCAAGAATGCGCTGGATGACAACGAGCATATGGTCAGAGGATCCCTATCGTCTATAATGCTGAAAGTAAACTCGACGCCAAGAATGTACTTTCCAACCCAAGGTGCGAATGGAGCTACTATATGGCGGAGATGCTACAAACTACAATGCAATTCAAATGTAAATAGGCGGCAAGCCGGCCTCTTCCACTTATTCAGTGGGTATTACAAAAACTTGAAGAGAGATATTAAGAAATGTTGACAGTACTACTATTCAGCTTACAAAGTATAGGAAGTGCTTGCAAGAACAAGGATTAGGAGCTCTTCAATTGCTGCAATAGTAAATGTGACCTCCACCAAGCTTAGTATGACTTCCTAACACCAACCCTTCACCAAAAATACACTTTCCAAAATCTGATATGACAGAACAGAAACTTGAAATGCATAACCAGCAACCCTAGAACCCACTAAAATACTCACAATTCACTCAATACTTGTCGGATTGACATGAGACTTGATGCAAACGAAAGCTAGGATGATGACAATGAGATCCAAGCTGAGAAATGACCAACAAAATGCAGTATTATTTTTGTGCACATTTTCCAAGACAGCCCCAGAATGGTGCAACCAAGGAGGGGCAATGTTTAATAATAAAATTCAAGACACCTCAATAAAATCTGGAAACTCCCAAGAAGGGGCGCCCCAAGCTGGAAAACCCAATGGAAAAACACCCAAAATGATATTATTCTTATTTCAAGAGATATGAGCAAATCTTACAATCAACCGTGATATTCAACAACTCCAAAAACATGACTAAATGCAAGGAACTGAACTAATATGCTAGAAACTCAAATGCAATGCTGAAAACCAAACTCACTACAATTCTATCTCTCAACTAGTTGCTATCTTTCAAGCAAGAAGATGAGCCAAGCTAGGAGGCATTTATTCCTCGAAGCAATCCCAACACCATTCCAGCAGCATAACAATACTCAAGTCATAAGATAAGAAATGAAGAGCAACTGCCTCCTTATATAGACCCTTTGAGAGAATCTCTAGAAACTTCTAGAAGGTGTGCCCCAATTCAAGACCTTTTTAGGTTTTTGACTTTGACTTGGCTGCTCCTTCAAAATGGCGTACCTTTTCTTTAGTGATAAAAATCACTTTAAAATAAAACATAAACTTCTCCAAAGGTTGGCGTCCAATTTCTCTTAAGCAATTATTGACTTTAGAAATATTCAAATATTTCTTGATGATGCAGCCACTCATGAGGTCCCCTTTTTCAGAACAACTTAAAGTCACGAAGCTAGGCCGAGGGGTTATAATATTAAAATATAACATTATTTTAATTAAAATACTTATCTCTCTAGAAAAAGCATCAAGAGGCCAAAACAACCATACCAACTGAACTGACTGCAAAAGGAGGCGAACTGAACTGAAGCCAACAGGACCACTGCCAGAAATATAATTTACTAAAAATAGTAAATTCAGAAAGTTGCTCGGATCAAAGTGCATGCGATACCATTGCGAAGCTTTCTGAAAACCTAGAAAGAATCCGCAATCCGCAATCCAAAACTCCGATATGTAGCTGTCATTACTTACTAAAAATAGTAAGTTCGAAAAGGTTGCTCGACGCAGTTGCATGTCATACCTCTGCGAAGCTCTCCGAAAACCCAGAAGGAATCCAGAATCCAAATAGCCAATCTACAACAAGCAAAACCTTGAATCTTCAAGAGAACCCACCAAACAGTCGGAAACCCTAATTCGGCCTCTGACTAGCCAACAGCACCCCGGGGACAGGCCATCAATCACTGAAAAGTGCAGTGCTAAAAATGGGGACATTACAGAGGGATCTTAGCTGGTCAAAGGGTCATTTCCCTTTTGGATACAGGTGCAACCCACAACTTCATTGATTCACGGTTAGTGGAGAAAAGGGGTATTCATACTCAGCAGTTTGAAGGCATTCGAGTGAAGGTTGCAAATGGGTATACTCTGAATTGTGAGAGGATGATTCCGGATTTGCCAATGAAACTCAACAATTTTGAGTTTAAGGCAGATTTTTATGTTGTGAACATGGGAGGTACAGATATAGTTCTCGGCATAAAGTGGCTTCATGCGATAGGAGAGTTCACACTTAATTTACGTGACATAGAGATGAAATTTAAAATTGATGGCACAAATCATGTTCTTAAAGCCATCAAGGACAGCAATGTAAAAAAAATTTCACTCAGGAGAATGGAACGTTTGATTCGGCATGACATGGTGGATTGGGCAACATAGTGCAAGGTAATGCCTTCACAAAAGGAACAACAGGAATCTCCTTATCATGCAGATGTGCAGGAACTTCGAGTCAAACATGCAAAGGTTTTCAGTGCTATTCCACCAGGTAGACCTCCTGATAGAGGTATTGAACATATTATAGAGCTGGACGGGGCACGAAACCTATCATGATCACTCCTTACCGGCACCCCAAACGTTTAAAAGATGAAATTGAAAAAACTATTAAGGAACTTTTAGCTATGGGGCACATTAGGTCGAGTAAGTCACCCTTTGCTTCATCAGTTGTTTTGGTGAAGAAAAAGGATGGTACACTTAGGATGTGTATTGACTACAGGATGCTCAATAGGAAGACTATTAAGAACAGGTATCCAATACCACAGATGGACGAGTTAATAGATGAGCTACATGGAGCTTGCTATTTCTCGAAGATTGATTTGAGGATTGGGTACCATCAGATCAGAGTCCGAGAGGAGGATATAGAGAAAACAACATTCGGATGCCACTGTGGACATTATGACTTGTTGGTTATGCCATTCGGTTTAACCAACACTCCAGCCACATTCCAGTCCACAATGAACAGGGTTTTCCATCCTCACTTGAGGAAATTTGTTTTGGTGTTCTTCGACGACATACTGGTTTACAGCAAGTCTTGGGAGGAACACAGTTCACTTGGATGCAGTGTTGAGCATATTGGATAGGGAATCCTTGTAAGCCAAGGAATCCAAGTGTGCACTGGGATTGGGAGAACTTTTATATCTGGGTCACATCATCAACAGTGAGGGAGTCAGTATGGATCCAGAGAAAGTTCGTGGTATCATTGATTGCCCTACACCTTAGACATTGACACATCTTAGGGGGTTTGTAGGTATATGCGCATTCTATCGTCGGTTCGGTAGTGGATTCTCGCGTCATGCAGCGCCACTGACCGATTTGACTAAGAAGGGAGCCTTTGTGTGGACACCTTTAGCACAGGCGTGCTTTGAGAAGTTTAAACTTCTCATGACTACATGTCCGGTTTTGGCATTACCAGATTTCACCTCGCCATTTGAGCTACATTGTGACGCCAGCGGTGAGGGTATTGGGGCAGTCATCATGCAGGACCAACACCCTATAGCTTTCGAGAACAGGAAGCTGAGAGGTCCTGAGAGGAGCTTTAGCATCTATAATAAGGAAATGTTGGCCATCATGCATGCCATGGCCAAGTTCAGGCAGTATTTGGTTTGTAGTAAATTTTGTGTTAAGACCGATCACAATAGTCTGAGACATTTCCTAGGAGAGCGAGATTTGAATGAAAGACAACAGAAATGGGTCAACAAACTTCAGTCCTATGATTTTGACATCTCCTATGTCAAGGGTACACAGAATGTAGTTGCTGACGCATTATCTCGCCGCCCACACTTGAGCTCCATTACAGAGATTGCAGAGGACTAGAGACACATGATAGTTGCGGAGTATGCTAAGAACCCGTGGGCTTCTAGCATAGTGGATGGGATAGTACAGGATGGTAGATACTCACTTGTAGATGATCTTATCATTTACAAAGGGACGATATTTCGAGTCCGAGGTTCTGAGATGAGGGACAGGGTATTGAGATCATTTCACGATTCACCTATGGCAGGACATCCTGGTTACTTTAAGACCTACAGGCTGGTACGAGAGAGATTCTCTTGGAAGGGTCTTGTTGTGACCTTTTCACACATCGCCCCATTCAAAATGGGGACCCCCTAATTTTTTTCTCCATTCCGGTCTTTTGGCTTTTGTTTTCTCTCTCTCTTTCGGTCTCTTTCTGCTGTCCGCTTTTCGGGGATGTGCCCGTCTGTGAGCTTAAACGTGAAATTTTGGCCAAGTCTGAAAATTAGGGTTTGTATTTTTTTGGTAAATCTGGAATCAAATGAAGTGAATAATTTGAAAGCAGAGACTAACATTACAGTCAGTATGCTTCCAGCAAGCTTCCAGCTAAGTTTCATCAAATTCCGACAACTTACTATTTTTAGTAAGTGTGCAATTCAAAGCGTTCCTTCAGTACTTTTGAAGTTTCGATAGTTACACTGCATCCAGAACACATCAAACTGCTCATCTGCAAATTTTGGGATGAAACAGACAACTTACTATTTTTAGCAAGTTTAGCTTCAGGAGCAAATTTTAGGGTTTATATGCAAAGTTCTTCAATGCATGTTTGGAGATTCCTTCTGGGTTTTCTGAAACCTTCGCAGTGATATAACATGCAAAATGAGACAATGACTTTTAGTATTCAGCCTTCGGAGACCATTTTTGGGGTTTGCATGTTGAGTTTTTCAGCGCATGTCGAGTGATTCCTTATGGGTTTGTCAAGAGCTACGCAATGGTGTGACATGCAAAGCAGGATGATCAGTATTCAGAGACTTACTATTTTTAGCAGGTCCAGTCTGGCAGCCGCCCAGCGCATCAGGACCACAAACAGGGCGAAGTGCAACAAAAACGAGGTCAAACGGAGGTCATGTGATATGCATGCAAGATGAATTAGGGTTTCTAGCTTTGGGACCCAAAAAGAGGGGTAAAAAGTCATAATTTTCGAAAACCGGTGTATCCCACTTTGTTTAGCATCTTTCAAGTTATCCACCGGTAAAATTTGAGGGCAATCGGAGCACTTACTATTTACAGTAAGGCATTCCAGAAACTGGCTAAAAATAGTAAACCAGCAACAGGCACTAATGTGAACGGGCAGGTCACCCGATGAGGAGCATGTCATTCGAATTTCAAGTCAAACGGAGCTGTGGAGATCTTAGAAACAGGTAGTGACTATAAATAGTAAACCACCTTCAGAAATGGACTAAAAATTGCAAGTCGGCTTAGGACACCAATGTGAACAGGCTAAGTAGGTCATGAAGGTCCTGTGCTTAAAATTCCAGATCAATCCGAGCTTCTGAGATATGAAAATTAAGAGACTTACTATAAATGGCAGGGTGTGGAGAAGCTGGCAGAAGGAAAGAAAAAGTCTAAGGCATGAGTTTCGTCCTGCTCACCTCCCAAAATGCGCCCTCATCATGCTAAGGTGATGGAAAAAGTATCGAAGTTCGTCCTGCTCCACATATCCAATGCGCCCTCCTCACAAACAAGATGATCGAATTTTTTTCTAAGTCTGGACTTATGTCCTGCAGACCCCTCCATATGCGCCCTCAAGGTATTAGAAGTCAAGAAAAATTTTAAGTTAAAGTTTCATCCATCTCCCTATCTCAAATGCGCCCACCTCAACGTAATAGCATGCAAAAAAGTTTCTAAGGCATTTATCCTCCTGCCTATCCAAAATGCGCCCATGCTTAGCAAGGAGTCCAAGCAATTAAGTGTTGAGGTTTTATCTTCCACTACATGATAAATGCGCCCAAGATTAGAAAGCAAGGTCAAAAGTCAAAAGGGGGAGTTGAAGTTTCATCCCTCACCTTACCTCAAATGCGCCCATGCTAAGAAGCAAGAAGAGCAGTCAAAGAGAGGTCAAAGGTGGCATTAGAAGTTATAATCCACCCCATGTAATATGCGCCCATGCAAGCTAGGAAGAAGACAAAAAATGTTGACTTTCCTCTCCCCCCTTTGAATGCGCCAAGTAAAGAATGAGTATGAGGTAAAAAGTGGAGGTGAAGTTGATAAAAGTTGCCTTGGCCTGGTAAAATCCTCTTCTCTATGTAGAATGCGCCCAAGGTAAGGTGAATAAAGAGTGATTGGGGAGGGCATTGAAGTTAAGTCCCCTTCAATATGCTAAAGGTGCCAAGGTGGGAAATATTGCTAGGCGTGGAAATGAAATATCCTCCTCAAGGTGCTAAATGCGCCCAAGGTGCGTAAGGTTTAAAATATTCTAAGGCGCTGGAAATATTAAGTCCTCTTCAATAGGCTATGAGGTGATGTGAATGAAGATATGTTGGGCATTGAAATTTAAAATATCCTCCATGACATGTGAAATTCGCTCAAGGCCTTTAAAAGAAAATTGTGCTAAGTGTTAATATAAAAAAAAAATTCTTCATAGGGAAAATGATTGAAGGTGAATGAAAATTTTCTAAGGAAAAATTCAAAATGTGCTAAGTGATTTAAAATTTTTCTAAGGCACAATATTTCACCCTCTAGGAAAAACGCCTAAGTCTAATGGAGATATGAAATTTTTCAGAAGCATGAATGAAATTGCGTGGAGAAGTCAGAAGTGCCAGCGTCGCAAGGTTGATTAAGAATTTTCAAGTCTGAGCAGGAAAATACTCACAGGGATGAAGAACTGGATTAAATTTGTTGAAAATGATTTTTCTAAGGTTCAAAATTTAAAAATTAAGTGAACCCCTTCGTTGTGGACCCGTGAATTCGACGCGTTTTGAAGGAAATTTTCTTCTGGGTATTGAAGATCTTCGACAAGGAATGGATTTTAGTGTCTTCTGCACTTCGCCAAGGCCTTCAGGATGGAGAATTTGATCGACACTTGAAATAATGAATTTTCCTAAGGGAAATTTAAATTTTTTCTAAGGCAAAGTGAGTAAAATGTGTTTTCAAGGCAAAATACTCCAGACGATGAATTTGAAATGGATTGCCTAGATGAATTTGATCAAATTCTCCGTGAGATGAATTTTCCATAGTCAGAGATGAGTAAAATTTAAATGGCAGAGCTTCAGTTGGCGAATTAAATTCTTGAACAGTGAATTTGAAGTAAATATTTTCGAAAGTGAATTAAAATTGCTAAGTACGCCAGTCAAGATAAATCTTTGAAATTGTAGAAGGTCAAGATTCCAGGCGTCAGGTGACAAGTGTTGAAATTGGCAAAAGAGGGAAATTCGAATTCCTCCTGTGAAGTATTGGAAATTTAATGAGTTAGCTAAACTTGGCTTGCTTCTAGAATTCAAATTGCCTATATGAGCTGAAAGTTTATTCGTTTCTTTTCACCAGCTGAAGAAATTCGACTTGAGCTCTGAGGTTGAAGTTGCAGTGCAAGTTTGTGGCTGAGTATTGAAGAAGTACGACTTGGAAAAGAAGAAGGATTGTTTGAAGCTGAACATTGCTGAAGCTGAAGTTTGCAGTACAAGTTTGTGGCTGAGTATTGAAGAAGTACAACTTGAAGTAGAAGAAAGTTGCTGAAGTGCGAAATTTGCTAAGTCTTTTTGAAGTGCTGAAGTTGGACGATTTTCTCAAGTGTCAAGTTGTTGCAGCCAACTTAGAAAATTTACTAAAGAGTTGAAGTTGCTGAAGTTTACTTGCTGAAACTTTCTAAGTGTTGAAAGTTCAAAATTGTTAGAGGAGAAGTTGAGGTTTGCAAATAAAATATGATGTTGCAGCTTCTCAAATTCTTGAAGTCGACTGGCAGCCCTCTACATTGTTATTTTATTTTTCTAAGTTAGTTGCTCATGGCTGTTTATTATTTTGCAGGATGGTTGAAGCAAGAGCAACAGGCAGAGATAGCAATGGTGCATCTAGGCAGGCTGTTATCAAGAAGTTGAGCAAGCCTTTCCTGACAGAGTCAAAGTTTACTTCAAAGTTGAGCAAGCTGGCTGACACCAATTTGGGCTCTTTCAACATGGAGGCTTTCAAAAATCGGATTATGGGAGTTGGCAGTCACCATCCTTCAATCACTTCGCACAATATTGTTCGAAGTGGATTATTTGCAGCTGTTGGTTTTCTGCCAGCTACTCAGTGTTCTGAGCTAATGATGGAGTGTGCTAATTACTATGAGCCTGAGTACAGATCAATTGTCTCACCAGATGGTCAAGTATTCGCCAACCTCACTCCTGCGGCTATCGGTGAAGCTTTTGGAATCCCAACACACGAGAGGATGATTTACAAAACAAGAGAGCGTGCTGAATGAATGTATGTTTCTACATTCGAGAGATGTGTAGAGGTGATTAACACTCGTTGGATGAACAAGCCTAAGCCCTCTCGTACAAAGTTGCCGAAGTAGATTATATCAGATGATTTGAAGCAGGAATATTGTGATCTGATCATGATGCTGAGTAGAGTTGGAGGCTGCCCTCAAGCATTTATTTTTGAGCCATGGATGTTCTATTACATCAACCTCGTGTTGGAAGGAAAAGAGCACATCAACTGGGCAGTGATGATTAGTGACAATTTGCACGAGCAGCTCTTGAGTCTGAGAAGGATGAAGACATTTTACATGGGCTCCTACATTATTTACATGTTGGCTCGTATGACAAAGTATAGAGGGATTTCATATAAGGAGCCTGTTGGTTGTGGTTCTCATCAATTCAAAATCCATGAGGCTTGTCCGCAGTTGCACCTGACGAGCACTACCCATTACAAGCATGTCAACGATGCCTTCACCATGCACATCACGAGATCACTTCAAGAGCGGACTCATCACAGGATCTCGACGGAAGCTCAGGAGTTAATAGAAAGGTATGGGTGTTGGTTCATTCAGTTTCCGAAATTTTCCTACATCAGGCTGCAAGGTTTTTCCTCATATCCATATAGGCTGCCTAAGTACCCAACAAACATAATTTTAATGTTAGAGATATCTAGGCAACTTGTTGCCTACGATAAAATTCAGAAGAGAGAAGAAGGGAGGAGTTGACTTCCCGATTGTCATGGGAAATTCAAACGAAGTGTGTCCTTCACTTCAGGCAGCTAGAGAAGCTGAAAACGAGCTTCAATTCTTTCATTTTTCCTATCACACCAGCAGACAACATTATGATCCACATAGCAATATCAGATGGATACTGTCAGAAGAATTCAAGCATAAGGCAAATATTGAGGATTACTAGGCTGGTGCATCAGACGAGGCTGAGGTTAGAAAAAGAATGTTTTCGAGGCTGCCATTGAGCATGATCAGGGAGTGTGAAATCATTCCAGTATTGGACCAGATAGATGAGGACATGAACGTTCTCCATCCAGATTATGAGGCAGTGAGGGATACTCCGCTTCCACTCCCAGATTGGTCAGAGCCAGAGATAGCTGATTTGGACACGCTTTGGATTCCAGTCATGACTTTCACTAGGGCATGGGTCGAAAGGCATGTGAGCAGATTGAAGAGTAGGTCAATTCCTTTGACTTACAACTTGATGGGAGATCATAGGACACCCACTACCAGCAGAAAGAAACAAGTTACTCGAGGTCCGGAATCTCGAAGGAAGGAGCCAGTTCGACCGGAGCCTGTTCAGCCGGAGCCTCCGAGAGTTGTGTTAGAATCACCCACGCCATTGGAGACACGCTTTCCAAGCTGTTGGCGTAACAACTAACACCTCTAGAGTATAAGTTGGTACGGACAGCTAAGCACACTACGCAATGAGTGCTCTTCAAATTAGGAGGGGAAGCTCCCTCGTTGTGCTTAACAAAAATGCTTGGAAAGGGAAAAGTAATCTAAACTATCTCCTATCTTTTTGTCTCAGTTGTAGAGGTACAAGGCTTTCACGAAAACTCTATACGTTGCAGCTAAGTATTTTCTAGTTTCGCAGATCACTAACTACAACTAGCCTAATTACATAAAATCTATCCAGTTTCCTTAGGAAAACAGAGCATGAGAAAATGGAGCAAGGATGACTATCTGACGATAAACAAGTATAGATTCTCAACTTGAAGGCAAGGTGGCACATCTATCAGCTCAATCTACACAAGTTTATTGGGAACAACAATATACGATAAACCAAGTTCAAATTCTCAACTTGAAGGCAAGGTGGCACATCTATCAGCTCAATCTGAATAAGTTTATTATTCACACACATCACACGATAACCAAGTTCAGATTCTCAATTTGAAGGCAAGGTGGCACAACTATCAGCTCAATCTGGACAAGTTTATTGAACACAAAACAGATTTGATCTAACTAAGGAAAGAATTCACCATTATAATTGCATGAAACCCAAGTGGCATAACAATTCATCATAATAGTAAAAACACATGAACAGATACAGAACGAGCAATATTGAAGGCAAGGTAGGCACAACATATATTTCTCTCTCGTGCAAAAGTTATGTACAAATGAGCAAAAACTCTTATTTATAGAAATCGAAAGGTGTAGGGAACCCTAAAATCACCTTGAGTCAACTACAGGCTTGCAATGCATGCAAGATTTATTGCTTAGCCCTAATAAAGTAAACTATACAGTTAACTGGAAAACTACCATCAGTTAACTGAAACATCTAATCTAAAAATGGGCAATTGTGCAAGCATGCACGTCCTTATTGAAAGCATGTTAATTGGAACACTATCATCAATTAACGTAAACTCTAAATAAAACTCCAAGTGAATAAAACTGATCTCATAATAGATTTGCATGAGATGAGACAGTGAGTTAACTTGAGAAGGTAACGCCAAGTTTAACTCTTGTGTATAATGTCTATTTTGAGAGGTGGGAACTGAAGTCTACTGGCTGTGATCTCAAGCAACCAATCCCTCAATGAGATTGTTAACTGCATCACTGTCTGGAGCTTTGATACTTTGTCGAAGAATGCTATGCCTACGCAGCATGTCCTCACCAGCTGTGATTTGGGACTGAAGTTCACCCCTACTCCTTGTTGCTTCATCGAACAATGCTGACATGACTGTAAGCTGATTAATCTTACAGCCAACGGTCTCCCCACTGAAAATAGTATGAATGAGTGCTTGGAGCTCTAACTGAACATCAGTAAGCTCAACATACGCACCACCGTCAATCTGATATCGACACGGCAAGTGAGATACTAGGGTCCTCACAAACCGGAGTGCACTAGTAACGTGCTCTCTACTCTCAGCCAACTCTGACGCTATTGTTTCCTGTATCTTTGCCTTGAAAACCAACTGTGTTTTCCAAGAGTAGATAGCCTCTTTATCTTCTGCATCTGTGACTGATTCATATGCCATATTCAGGTGAGCAATCATAATCTCATCCCGGGGTTTGTTAATTGCCATGTCTCGTTCCTCATCCTGGAGACGTAGACGAAGCTCTCGTGCATTATACCGTAACTGATATAACTCTGTAAGCATGGCACGACCTCTAGCAACGAACTCTTCCTCCCACTCATCGAAACGCTTGCCATATGCAACCAAATGATTAAGTTGGCCCTGTTCTGCTGGAGGCTCAAGCATCGGCGGGGGTGTGGCAATGACATCTGACCTGTGAACAAGGATAGAAATGTACTGATGAAGTTGTTAATTTCAGCCTTGAGGGCTGCTTTATCTTCTCCGTCTTTCAACATTCTATCTTTGGCACTGTCTGCAACCTGTAAGAGATCAACCTGAGTTTGGCGTGTGCTACAACCAAGGTTGACTGTGATAACCTCAAAGTCTTGAGATTCCAACTTGTCCAAGCTCTTCCCCTGTGGAGGTATAGCAGTCTTGACGACGATCTCCATATCAGTATTCCTCTCCACGTGGACCATGTTCTTGACCCTCTTGTCTGGCGCATCCTGGTAAACCTGATCAAAATCTGAATGATTAAGGACATAGGATGGTTGCCTCCTCTTCCTTCCCAGTTGAGACTCAATCTAAGACTGATCTTGGCTAATGCTACTGGAAGGGTCTGTACTAGCAACAGGAGGCTGTGACGAGAGTGAATATGTAGAGGAACCACTGCGAGACGGGGAGTCTAAATCCAATTCAATGTGAACTGGGGCTGGTGACTGCTCCGGAATTGGTGTAGGAACTTGAGGCTGAACCTCAGGCATTGACGGACTTTGAACTGGCTCTCTCTCAGGCTCTGTGTGTATATCAGTGGTAAGCGCCTTACCTTTTGAATTGTTTGGCGCTTGACCTTTCTTAGGAGGGTTACTCCTCTTCTTCTATTTAGGTTTTGACGAGTGAAGGATTCACCACTGGCGGCTCTGCTCTAGGCACACTTACCCTCCTGGTCTTCTTGTTGTCGAGGTAAAGTATACTGTTCTGAATAACTCTACTCGACCTTCTTTTTATTGTTGTGTACTCCTTGGCATACCAATCAACTGCTGGCAACGGTTGTGTGTCGATTTGCTCTCTAAAAAACTGAGGAAGAACTTCTCCCTCATCATCTGATAAACCTCCCACATCTTCTGATAAGAAAACGGAAATCTGTGAGAGAGCGAAGCGGCCATAGCTATGTCTGCGAACCTGGAAGTCATCTGCGCAGTTTTCCCAATAATCCTCCATAGAAGGCTCATGATATGCACGACCAACAAGACGAGTTGTGTAATGACCCCAAAGATCATAAGCACGTGCCTCAACAAGATACTTGAGATGATATTTCTCGAGCTCCTGTCCTGCAACTTTGGCATCAACTGCCGTTTTGCACCTATATATTCCCTACTGAAAAGGAAAGTGGCAGATGGTCTGTGTTTGCGACGTAAATGACAATGAACACCATGCAACTGCCTTAGGAACTCCATAAAAACTGCCTTATTCGAAGGATAACGTGGAAGCATAGCTGGATTTCCTTTAAATCCATATACTCGGATGTAGGTGTATGTCGGGAACTGAATAAACCAATCCGCCCAACCATCCATCACTGCTCTAGCAACTGCCGAGATACGAATGTGCAACTCCCGGTCCAAATTTCTCACTGTATAAGTTAGGAAAGCCTCATGAACACGCTTGGAATGACGTTCAGCCTTAGTGAACTCAAGCTGATCGTAATACTGATAGACTTTCTGAACACTGAGAATGCCATCGGTGTTTAGTCCTCGGAACTGACCCTGATAAGCAATCAAGTACACGAGATAAGAACACATGTGAAACTCATGAGTAACTAAGAAACCGGTGATCTGCTTGTGGATAACATCGCTGATGAAGGATGCCCAATCATAATGCTCCTGCCCAGATATGATGCGACCAATAATTTAATACATCCAGGGCTGGAAAACATTTGCATGTGATTGACCTGAGACACGATTCAGGAGTGTAATTAGAATCGCGTACTCATCTTTGTACTCACCACGACCCACATTGTTTGGCAATCTGTTCTTCGCTTGCTTTAACCATCTTTCTGCCATTTTACTCTGGCACTTGTCCACATCAGCATCAAATGCCAGCTCGCACTGCTTCATAGAAATAACTAGACTTTAGGGTGCTGAGGTATACCAAAACTCCTTTCAATGTCCAAAGGCTTGAGACTGCAAATAACTCGTCCATCTACTGACACTATCTCATGAGTAGCAGAGTTGTAATGCTTAATACAAGCCATCACGAACTCAACACAATGAACGAAGATAGGTATGGAAGTGGCCTCCAATAACTTGGATTGCTGAATGTTCTGAATAATCAAATCTTTGATCTTGATTGGATCTAAGACTGCTTCTGGCAGCACTTTGTGAAGATTTGTCTCAACTGTCCCGATGAAGTTGTGAGTAAGGACTGATTTGGTCCTGTATTTGAGCTGAGTGTACTGCATTTTGAAAAACTCGCCTGTTGACTGAGAACTCGACTATGTTCTGACAAGATTTTTGGAAAGTTAAAAATAGCCTTTTGAAGAGTTATTTTCAGCGAAAAATCTGAGATATGGGTTTTTTCTAGAAAAAGATTCTAAGACAACCCAGAACGTCAGAAATGCGAAAATCTGACTTCTACTCGACCATGCAAAGAGTTTTCAGTTGAGAAAATTAGAAACTTGAGAACGAATGCTTTGGAGTTAAAAATTCCTGAAAAATTAAATGCACGATTTTAATTCGAGGAAGTTATATAGAAATGATCCAGATGTTGAGACTTGTCAAATTCGCCAATTTCAGGAACATGTGAATTGTATTTTGAAAGAAATTTGAGAATCAAGGAGGGAAAAGACGTTTTTTGTATAAGCTCTTTCTTCTGTGAAAATTGTCCCTATTCTTCAAACTTGCTGATAAATGTGAACTTTAACCTGCAAAAAGAAGTGTTTGATGAAATCGCCCTTGATTGCTGATGATGAATTCGCCTTTGCCTTGAAAACTTGCCTCTGCTCTTGAAGAATTACGAATTTTCTTGAAGCTGTGTGAATGATTAATGATGGCGCGATGCTTAAATAAGGAAAATTCGTACCATATTGTTCATTGCAAGATTTAAAACCTCGACCAAAATAGAAGGCTTCTGATTGGACCCCTCCAGTTACACTGACACTTTCTTGAAGTTCAAAATTTAAATAGTAATAAAATATTCATTATGCAATAGTACAAAGAGTCGCCAATTTTAGAAAATCGCTATTTTAATGCTTAAATATGCAAAAATAAATATTAAATATTATTTAACATCATTTGACAAACCAAGTAAAGCACTTGGATTCACCGACGAACTTCACTGATTTCAAAAAGTCTTCAATTGACCTCATAGGCGTCCATTTGCTCAAGATATCACGTTTTTAAATTAATTTCCTATTTTGTAGCTGACTACAAAGTTATAATTGGCCATTTTCGACACTGATTTCTGGGTGACCAGATGATGCTGAGACTAAGCTGGTGTATTCATTGCGAAGTCTGCAGAGCAAGGAAGAAATGTTTGCTGGGAGTCATCACTGCAATATCCATCATTTAACACCTCAAAGAATTAGGCGTCCTTGATTAAATTGATTTTCAGGTACTAGACTTAAACCATTTCTCCAAACTGCCATCTGACGCTTCAAACAGCTGCTGATAACGAACGGTGAACCCTGCTGATAGGCAACCAAGCTCACTGCGTGACTAGAAGTATTCCGCATCCAACGAATATACGCAAGGCATCTGAAAGCTGTGTTAAGGACCCCTAAGGTAAGGGTGCGCCTGGCTTGACAAGGCACAAACACCATTTTGACAAAATTACAACTCTCAACCAAATGCCCTACTTTGATCTCTAATATCTGGAGCTAGGATGACCTGATTCGAGCACCACCTATTTCAACGTGCAGCCAAAAGGACCTACGAGAGATGTCTTTGGAGGTGACGAAGCAAGAAAACTGCTTCTAAGACCTAAAAAAGAAGGGCGCCTTTCCCAAGATGGAATAGACGACCAGACTTGGCCATTTTCTGAGCTGTCTTCGTTTTTCAGTATTTCACCAAAGACCTCACACGTACGAACGATTGCCAAATCCCGGAGGTTGACGCCTGGGCTCGTTGAATAGCTAGAGTAATTACGGTCAAGTCCCATGAAGACTTCGAACGTCAATAACCTTATCTGACAGGCCTAAAGACTAGGCGCCCCTGGCCTACAAAAATACAATTAAATTTATATGCCAGTCCGCCCGTGAAATTACGTGCCTGGTAGAATCCCCGCCATGATCTCTCAAAATGTCGGATTATCAGGCAACTTGGTGCATTGCGAAGCCGGACTAGAGTAGCACTGATGTTAGAAAGACCTCATCAACAAACTCTGGCATCTTAAGGGTCATTTTGAAGGGCGCCCTTGAGCTACAGGGGTGCAGTTACACCATTTGAGCAAGCCCTGTGGTATGTAATCTCTCATAAGCTCATCTTCTGAAGTCGACTGCCGAAGCTCTGGGACTCGGATGACTGCATATGATAGTTCGTCGGATAGGCAGACTAGTCGTGAAGAGATTGATTGCATCAATCATCAGGAATACCAAGATCTAACCCCCTTTAAAGAGGTACGCCCTTGAGCTATAGGGGCGCAAAAGCTGGAAAAAGATAAGCTTTTGCAAATTGCAACTTTGGAATCTTCAGCTTCCGTTGCCAGTTACCGGAGTTACGAGTCTCAGATAGCCTCGCAGGATAGCTCATCGGATAGGCAGACTAATTATGAAGAGATTGACTATATTCATGAGCATTTACCACAAAATTTAGGCCTTCAAAAAGAAGGGCGCCCTTGGGCTACAGCGGCGCAATTCTACTTTTCCTTGAGAAATCTTCAAAAACTGACCACGGGAATCTTCATCTTAGTCACTGAAATGACCATTCAAAATTATAATTATCGTCGTGAAATGCTCCTCCATCGTGAAATGCTTCATTCTGAGTCTCTGATTCAGGTTCTGATCAATGGATACTGCCTTTGACTGACAAAACACTGACAAAACTCCACGCTTGATATTGCCCAAAAACTGTATTTAACATCATTTTAGCAAGGTTTAGACTATTTTAAGCAAAATGCCTTGATGAAGCAAAAAATTTGGTTTGGGTACAACACAAGCATACAGGAGGTTTCACTTTTCGCTGATCAGAGAATTGCAATGAATCAAGAACAGCAGTTACATGAAGAAAATCAGCCACCATGGAGAGAGTCAGTTGGCCAAAGTGTTAATGCGCCTACTAGAGATGATCAGCAGGAGGAAGATTAGGAGACTGCTACTGACACTCACTTCTAGCGTGAGTTAGAGACGGCTCTAGAAGATGATGCAGTTTCAGGGGATAGTCAGCCGTTAGAGGCCGATGAGCCACGCTAGAATGATTGAAGTTGAACAAGTTCATGACGTAGAGGCAAGAGAGGAGCAGCCATTTGTTATTCAGCAGGTTGTACCTGATTGGATTAGAGATAGAATGAGAAAGAGCCCCAGTGAAGAAGTTGATCCGGTAGTAGAAATGGAAGAATTTTTGAATAGGATCAGTGCGCCTCCACCAAAGAAGACAAAACGAAAATTTTCGAAGATTTCAACTGATGAGGATGGCTCTCGCACCCTTCATATGGCTGTGCCACGAGTTGATTGTGATCGAGATGAAGCAGTGCCAGAGAATTACGTAATCGCAACCATGGAGTTAGGACGTCCCACAGGTGCACAGATTGTTGAGGAATGTGATAACTCCTATCAGACGCTTAAGGATAGATTGTTCAGGACAGAAGGAAAGTATAAGAAATTGAAGAAAGAGCGTAAAACATTGATAGGATATATGCAACACTTGTCTCACCCTTGTGGGCAGGATATCCCGACCATAGAGGTTCCAGCCGAGTTACCCAGAGAATTAGTTAGCGGTTTGGAGGACTTGAGGAAAATGGCATAGGAGGCAGACAAATGGGTTACAGGTGTTCGTGCCGAGACAAAGAAGTTTATGGAAGACCTTGCTCATGCTTACTAGCAAGCTTCCAGCATTATGGCACGAATGGAGGCCATTGATCAGGCTTGGGGTGATGCTTCTGTCTATCAGAGCAAAGTTATTTAGCGTTTGGAGGCATTGATGCATACTCTTTTGTGGATGCTAATTGATGGAGGAGTCATTCAGGAGGGTGATAGGTATAATTTTGCTGGATGGTACTCTTCAGTAGTCACAGGGCGTGGTTTCTTTGATGCAGCTCAGGCAGATTCAGCCAGAGTCAGGAAGGCTATGATGAATATTGTTGTTGGAGTCTTGAATACCTTAGAGGCAATCTTCGCTAGAGGGCTGAATTCTGATGAGGTGACTACTGATAATTTGAGGGGTAAGCTGGCTCCTTTCTTTTCAGAGGTGAGGACTTTGGTGCAGGATGACTTTGAGAATATTTCTACTTTCTCCAGCTTGATTTAGAATACATAGGATGCCCTAGTTGCTTGGAGAAAATCTTGCACACGACATGGACAGTCAGTCACGGTATTGGAGTTTTAGCTTGATTGTATTCCACCGATTTCAGTTTAGGAGTTCGAGGTTGTACTTGCTAGGTTCATTGAGTTTGCAGCCAGGGAGAAGGAGAACGAGAATGCACTTCGGGATGATGACCTTCTAGAAGACTGATTGTGGGCATTAATTGCCTTTACTATTTTGGGAGTGAGTGGGAATCTTTTATTCATTTATTGTACCACTCCCCATTCTGGTAGTTTTTAGGGTTAGGGTTGAGGTAGCTTAATTTGAGCCATTCATTTGATTGTAATCTGAGCCATCCATTGGACTGGGCTATCTATAAAAGGGGGAGGCCCCCTCATTTGTACTCAGTAGAGATTAGATTAGAGGAGACATCAGAGAGTAGAGCAGAGAGATAGTTTGATAGCTTAGTATAGTTTGGAGGAGAAGGAAAGTTTTCCTTTGAAAACTTTTGTAAGGGATTGTTGTGTAAAACTTTCATAATAGAAGATCTTTTCATTGATGGTGAAATTCGTCTTTGTTATGGATAGCTAGCAAGGTTTCTTCATCCCTTCTACTTCAAATAGCATAAAGTAGCTTAAAGTAGTGTAATTTTCATTTCATGCAAGTAGATATTAGCTATGGATTTGTGGTGTCAATTGAGGCAACTTCGTTTTAATCCATACCACTAGCAGTTTGCTGACGGCAAGTTTGCCTTGCGTGGTCCACTGAGTATTTTATAAGCCTAACTTCAGTTGCAATTCATATCTTGGTATGCGTCGTTTTGACGGTATCTCGGTGTCGGATTGTAGCTTGAAAATTTCTTGTTATCCCCTTGAAGATTGCACCAACTTTGTGTAAGCTGTCCAGCATGAGGTGGAGCAGAGTTTGGTTGAAGCTTGCCGAAATTGATTCCGCGTCCCGTCCTTAGATAGAACATAGATTCTTTAATCCCCGCAACCATTCAATTCTATTTATTTCTAGTTAGTTTAGGAAAACGTACCTTATTGCTAAATCATTCGCATTGCATAAATTCCCTTCCAATCATCTATCAGTTGTTAGCTACAAAACCTTAAGAACAATTGTGTAAGTCCCCTCGTAAAAAACAGCATATCACAACGAACCTACTGAGGGTATTCCAAAGCATTTCGGAACCTTGGAGTTGAACGTGCGATCTTTCTTGCAATCTTAGCGCACATAATACTTTGATCAAGAGAGAATGGAGTAGCCTTCGAATTACTTTGTTCTGCTGATTGGTGTGGTCACAAAAATCACATCAACAGGTCTCAAGTCTTTTGTTCTTCAGTATGTCAGGGAATGCCTTGTTTGTCAGTAGAACAAGCAAGAACATACATACCCTGCAGGTTTACTTCAGACGCTTCCTACTCTTGAGAGGAAGTGGGAATGCTTCTCGATGGACTTCATTACGGGCTTGCCGAAAGCTCAAGGGAAGGACAACATTTTTGTGGTAGTAGATAGATTGACGAAGTATGCTCATTTCTTCCCAATCACTACTACTCACACAGCTACACAGGTGGCAGGATTGTTTTTCCGAGAGGTATTCAGGTTGCACGGTTTGCCTTGGAGCATAGTCAGTGACAAAGACATCAGGTTTTTGAGTAACTTCTGGCAGGAGTTATTCAAACTTTGCGGGACAACTCACTTCGAGCACCAGCTACCACCCATAGACAGATGGGCAGATTAAGATAGTCAATATGGGTGGAAGGATACTTGAGGAATTACAGTTTAGGGCAGCAGAAGGCATGGGTGAAGTGGTTATACCTTTGTGAGTATTGCTACAATACCACTCATCACATGAGTATTTAGATGACACCATACCAAACATTATATGGATATGATGCTCCAAGTTTTCTAGATTTGTTGCTGAGTGACAGCAGAGTACCTAGTGCTGGGGATCTATTACAAGAGAACCAGGACATTATGAGAGCACTTAGGGAGAACATTCAGAAAGCTCAAAATCAACAAAAGCAATATGTTGATCAGAGGTGAGTGGAGCGATCTTTGGTACTTAGCTGCTGGAGGATGTTCGCCACCTGTTCCTATCCTCCAACAAGGCCTCTCAGTACATCTCTGGCCTCCCTGTCCTTGTCATTAAGACGGTTCCTGTGAGAACCTTCACGTTCCTTGTCAGCCATGTTATCAAGGTCTAATTCTTCTTCGAGTTCATCAAATGGAAATGCTGGAAATGGTTCGAAGGCACTTCTCTGAAAACCAGGCCCTTGCGTGAGTAGTACCTGTCGAACCTGTTCTGGTGTGACCGCATAGAAGCTGCTAACCTTCCAGGCTGGCAGGATCAGTGCTCTGATACCATTGTGATGAGCCCTGCTGGCTCACAACTTAAACCCCTGTATTTTTCTTATCTTATTTGTGTTTTTTAGTTTTTTAAAGAAAGTTTGTAGACAGAAGAGAAGGGGCGCATCATATAAAAACTCATAAAATGTAAATTTGAGCTATTTTCTACAAAATGGAAGTGCAGAAGGTATTATTTAATTGAAACAAATAGATCACAAATGATAAACATATCCGAAAGCGTCCAGATTATTTATTTAAGAAACTAAGTCCAGTTTGCTTGCCAAGGTGGTGAAAACTGACAAAATCCAGTGTAGGAAGCTATAGAATGCAATATCCAGCCTAGAAATTGAGGCAGATGATAGATATAAGCTAGACGCCAAAGAAGCTGAAGAGAAACGCTCAAAAGGAAAGGCATTTCTCCTAGGAAATCCAAACGCCCTTGCACAAGAGCCACACACTCCAAGCAATAAGCCAAAATCCTCAACTCAGAAGGTACAGCCATGAAGTAGAGTGTCTGCCAGATGAAGAAAGGACGCCATCTCTGAAACCCTCTTGAACTGATAAGGAAACACTACAGAAACATAGATTTAGCTCAATAGAACCTCTGAATGAAGCTCTCACAAATGCACTAATTCGACTGGTCTCTCACAATCTCAAAAATGCTCAACACTGAAGAAGATCTCGTTCTCTAATGGAAGATTTGCTCAAACCCTGATCACAGAGAATAGCACAGAAGAAAACCAAAGGCAAAGTCAAAATAATCAAGAATAGAGTTTCTCATTGCCAAAATGCCTTATATCCCAAAAGGCATGAATTCCAAGAAGATGACGCCTCTTTTCATCATTTAAATCTTTTTAAAATATAATTAAGTCCCTTTCAATAGTTTGGACTTAAATACTTGGGCACCAACTTTTATGTTTAAGTGATTTAATTTTAAATCACTTTTTTTATGAATATTTTAGTGATATAAAAAAAGCATAAAGTCAAATTGACTTTATAATTAAGTATTAAGTTAATAATTAAGTTAAATCACTTAAATAATCCTAACTCTCTTAAAACTCCATATAATTCTGTGCCGTCAGAAGCTGTCAACCCCTGAACTGCCAAGGCTTGCTTTGAACCAATCACTTATCTTTGAACTGAGAACGACAAAACTCCTCCAGATAATGTCACTGACCCTCTAAACACAACTTGTTAGCCTACGAGAGTCTGAGTAATAGGCTAACCACCATCAAACATGATCATGCTGAAAAAGGGGACAGTACATCCTCTTCATTGTCGCCACCTTTGGCGCATCATCCACCAAAGCTCTCAACACTATCGTCCTCCCACCTGCCATGAACTCCAACTCCATTTTCTGAAAGTGCTGATTGTATTTTGCCTAGTGAACGTAAGCACTAAACTCCTAGACAACTTTAGTATCAGCAATCCCAACCACATAAAAGTCATCAGTAATTGTATAGTCCCCCAATTGGATGCTCAACTATGAAATCTTCGTAGTACAAGTCATTTTGAACCCATCAGCTACCATGACGCTGAATCTAGGAAAATCCTCAACTTGCAATCCTCTCTTCATCACAAGACCCTCATCAATGAAATTATGAGGTGCCCCATTGTCAACTAAACATGTAACCCGTTGTGCCTTCAAGACTCCTCTCACTCTGAAAGGATGATACCTAGGAACTCCTGATAAAGTAGCAATAGTACCATGCGTCACATCTCCTGAAGCACTATCATCATGCTCTAACTGCTGATCCTCATGACCACTCTCTGAACTAGTGTCTACTACCTCTTCATCAATGTCGGAAGTGACCTCTATATAATGTGCTTTCCTTTCCTAGGCACCTGTGACTAAGCTCCCATGGTTACTTGTAGGATAAACATAACTTCTTTCTATGCAACTGAACCCTCATCTCAAAGTCCAGCTTGGGTGGTGTAGCCTTAGGCTGATTGAAAGTTCTTCTAAATGGTTTATTACTTTCAAAACTCTTCTTTTGGGACTAATGTGTAGGATGTGTAGTTTCAAAATCAAGTGCCATCTGAATAGCATCCTGTAGTGTACTAGGCTTGAATGCCTTCACCAAAACTCTTGAATTTACATTCAAACTTTTTTAAAAAAGCATAACAACTCGCTTTCTTGACATATCAGGAACCATAATGACAACCTTTTGGAACTCATTGATTTAACTATCAACATCACCGTTCTGTCTAATCAATTCCAACTCACGAAAATACATCCCTACGTCCTTCCCATCAAATCTAGCAATCAATTTGCTTCTGAACTCATCATAGGACTGAATCAAGGCATGATTTTGTGTCATCAAACCATGATGCTACCAATCATATGTTGGTCCCTCCAAATGTAAGGTTGCAAACTTAATTGCCTCTTCTTCTGGCATGGGTTTGAGTGTCAAAAATGTATCAAGTTTGTGTATCCAAGCACGTGTTGTTCTTTTCGCACTTCCATCAAAAGTAGGAAGAGTTAATTTGCTCAAGGCATGCTGATACTCCCTATGTGGCCTCATGGTCTTTGTTTATGCAATGTATTTTTCCTATCTTTCTGTTGGTTCATATATTGGTTTAATGTTATTTCATTTCTGATTGCATGAGGAAGTGCATGGTACTCATCATATACTACCATTACCTCATCAACCAATGGCTGCTCTTCTTCGTGTTGTGATGCTTCCTCATCCTCCCTTGGAGTGAATGTAGGCTGGAAAAGTCTACCTAAACAACCTGTGTTGGCTCCCCTTGGAATGCTATTACTTGCATTACTACCTTCCCTTGTAGCATTCTAATTCAACCTGAGAGAATTCATATTTTATGACATGTTCCCAATAGCTGTGATCAATTGCTGTTGTGATTGCATAAATTGTTGCATCATTTCTTACTGTACCTGTGCTAGATCATTGAATATGTTTTGTACACTCCTCTCAGTCCTATCATGAGGACTCACATTACTTGAACCCACCATTGTTTCAATTTGTTGTGTAACTATGTGTGGCTGCCTTGTTGCTAATGCAGCTGAAAAGGTATCCTTTTTTGGATATGGCTCAACAAATTGGAATTATTTTCGTTTTTGCTCTGTTTCAGTGTACTGTTTGGCCCTATTAGTAGTGTACATAAGCCTCCAAGCTAGCAGGAACGACTCTGATAGAATTGTAAGAACTCTTGCCGAGTTTACTAAATTTTGCACTTTTCCTCATAGGTATTGTATGAAACAGTTTGCATGCTTCCAGATTGTTTGCAGGTTTATGTGTACTAGTTATAAAGATTTCATTGCAATAATTATAAGGCAAGGCGTTTACATTTGATATTCACATATAAACCTTTATATCAAACTAAAATCAACTATAAAGTTTCAGGAATGCAAGATACTTCAAATGAAATTCTGTTACAGATTACAATGATAATAAAAGATAATCTCTAACCTTATTGGTAGCGAATTCACCCTTCCTGATAGAGATAATATTGCTGGAATAATATCACATAATTGCAAGATTGCCCACGTTTGGTTTATGGAAGGTAGTGACCAACAAAGCTATCCCAACGCCCAACTTCAAATACCAAATCGCCTTTGTAAACAGTGAATGTAATCGCCTAGCATAAATTAATAATTTAATGACTTAAATGTTTCCACATCTAAACAGATATGCATCACACCAATCAAATCTGATGTGTTCGTGTAGCCTTTATAAGTGACTATGCGGCTATCCTTTGTTCAATGACTAGTCGTCTTATTCCATTCACCCAACTGGAATCATAGTTGGTGCTTATTTGAGAGGATATGAGGAAGTTCAAACCAAGTATGGAAGCCACTCATTACCATGACAATGTTGTCCAGCTTCAGACAATCTCTTGACATAACCCGCCGAACAATAGCAACTGAAGCTAAGGAAATAAGTATTCGATCTGATTATATCCAGCATACCAATAAGTCGGCTAGCGAGGAAGTATAAACGCCCAACACAAGGGATAGTTGATCGATTTCCAGCTTCACATGCCCCAATCTACAGTTGATTCAACTTAATGATGTCTGCTAATAAATTGATTTCCTTACAGGCATTACAGTCTCTGCCATTAATCCAATATTTTACTCTATAAATACCTCTGCAAATCCCTGAAACTTGTCTTTGAAAAGACTTCACAAATTTCATCGATGAACACTATGTGAATTCTGAAGTGAATCCACCTCGGATGGTATTGAGTTGTCGTCCAATCCACCATGAAACCCAAGGGTTTTTGTCTTCAAACTTCTGGAACTTGTAGAACAAGCTCTTCAAATTCTTCCCAATAATAATTTCCAAAAGATGATTATAATTTCCTTTTCACCACCTTTTATTTCTTCATCACCTTTCAATTTTTAATTATATTTGCTTTTCTCGTACTGATTTTATTTAATAGTTTATCAATGTATTTAATTCAAGTCACTTTAATAATTGAACCAATTAATAAATAGAAATGTCCAAAAAGTGACTTAGGACAATTTAATATTTATTTAATTAAATTATTCCCTTGATTGATTTTTTCCACCTTAGTGTATGGGAATAAAATAAACTAGTGGACTCCGCTGGATGATCACTCGAAAAATGGGGACTTTACATAGTTTGGGGGTTGCTCTTTTTTAGATTAATCCTTTTGTGCATATTTCTTCGCCTTTCCTACTTTTCTTTCTTTGTTGTATTTGCTTAAAGCCTCAGGCTCCATTTGTAATAGTTCTTTTCTATTATACCTAATGTACGCTTCAATTCCTTTGACCAATTCTTGGTAAGTCATGGACATTAATATTTTTTCATTGTTTCTTTTTTTCTCAAGGTTCATACAAACTTCATGCAACCTAGAATTGATCTTGATAATATTGCATTCTTTTATGCTTGGAATTTTATGAAGTATTTTTAATAGTTACAACTTTTTCTTTTTCTTTTCTTTCTATGATGTCCTCGCTCTAGTCAGTTCTCAGGTACAGTTGAGTTAGCCTATCTCTTGGACCCATTTGTTGACTATCTCAGTCTGCCCATCTGTCTGTGGGTGGTAGCTGGTGCTTGGAGTGAGTTCTGTCCCGCAAAGTTTGAATAATTCCTACCAGAAGTTACTCATAAACCTATTGTCCCTGTCACTGACTATGCTCCGAGGCAAACCGTGCAACCTGAATACCTCTCGGAAAAACAAATCTGCCACCTGTGTAGCTGTGTGAGTAGTAGTGATTGGGAAGAAATGTGCATACTTCGTCAATCGATCTACTACCACAAAGATGCTGTCTTTCCCTTGAGCTTTCGACAATCCTGTAATGAAGTCCATAGACAAGCATTCCCACTTCCTCTCAGGAATAGGAAGTGGCTGTAGTAATCCTGTAGGGTATGTATGTTCTTGCCTGTTCTGTTGACAAACAAGGCATTCCCTGACATACTGAAGAACAAATGACTTGAGACCTTTCCAAGAGAATCTCTCCCATACCTGCCTGTAGGTCTTAAAGTAACCGGGATGTCTTGCCATAGGTGAATCGTGAAATGATCTCAATACCTTGTCCCTCATCTCAAAACCTGGGACTACAAATATCCTCCCTTTGTAAATTATAAGATCATGTACAAGTGAGTATCTGCCATCCTGTACTGTCCCATCCACTATGCTAGAAGCCCACGGGCTCTTAGCATACTCCGCAACTATCATGTGTCTCCAGTCCTCTGCAATCTCGGTAATGGAGCTCATGTGCGGGTGGCGAGATAATGCGTTAGCAACCACATTCTGTGTACCCTTGACATAGGAGATGTCAAAATCATAGGATTGAAGTTTGCTGACCCATTTCTGTTGTCTTTCATTCAAATCCTGCTGCCCTAGGAAATGTCTTTGACTATTGTGATCGGTTTTAACACAAAATTTACTACCAACCAAATATTGCTTGAACTTGGCCATGGCATGCATGATGGCCAACATTTCCTTGTCGTAGATGCTAAAGCTCCTCTGAGGACCTCTCAGCTTCCTGCACTCGAAAGCTATAGGATGTCGGTCCTGCATGATGACTACCCCAATAACCTCACCGCTGGCATCACAATGTAGCTCAAACGGCTTGGTGAAGTCTGGTAATGCCAAAACTGGATATGTAGTCATGAGAAGTTTAAACTTCTCAAAGCACGCCTGTGCTAAAGGTGTCCACACGAAAGCTCCATTCTTAGTCAAATCTGTCAGTGGCGCTGCATGATGCGAGAATCAGCTAACGAACTGACGGTAGAGGTTGAATAGACCTACAAACCCCCTAAGCTATGTCAATGTCTCAGGTGTAGGCTAATCAATGATAGCACAAACTTTCTTTGGATCCATACTGACTCCCTCACTGTTGATTATGTGACCCAGATATAAAAGTTCTCCCATTCCTAGCGCACACTTGGATTCCTTGGCGTACAAGGACTCCCTATCCAATATGCTCAATATTGCATCCAAGTGAACTATGTGATCCTCCCAAGACCTGTTGTAAACCAGTACGTCGTCGAAGAACACCAAAACGAATTTCCTCAAGTGAGGATGGAAAACCTTGTTCATTGTGGACTGAAATGTGGTTGGAGCGTTGGTTAAACCGAATGGCATAACCAAGAAGTCATAATGTCCATAGTGGCATCGGAATGCGGTTTTCTCAATATCCTCCTCTCAGACTCTGATCTGATGGTACCGAGTCCTCAAATCAATCTTCGAGAAACAGCAAGCTCCATGTAGCTCATCTATTAACTCGTCAATCCGTGGTATGGGATACCTGTTCTTAATAGTCTTCCTGTTGAGCATCTTGTAGTCAATACACATCGTAAGTGTACCATCCTTTTTCTTTACCAAAACAACTGATGAAGCAAAGGGTGACTTACTCGGCCTAATGTGCCCCATAGCTAAAATTTTCTTAATAGTTTTTTCAATTTCATCTTTTAAACGTTTGGGGTGCTGGTAAGGAGTGATCATGATAGGTTTTGTGCCCTCCTCCAATACTACAATATGCTCAATACCTTTATTAAGAGGTGTACCTGGTGGGATAGCACTGAAAACGTTTGCATGTTTGATTTAGAGTGCCTGAACATCTGGATGATAAGAAGAACCTTGCTGCTCCTTCTGTGAAGGCATTACCTTGCACTCTACTGCCCAATCCACCATGTCATGCCGAATCAAATGTTCCATTCTCCTAAGTGAAATTTCTTTTACATTGCTGTCCTTGATGGCTTTGAGAACATGATTTGTACCATCAACTTTAAATTTCATTTCCATATCACTTAAATTAAGTGTGAACTCTCCTATTGCATGAAGCCACTTCATGCCGAGAACTATATTTGTACCTCCCATGTTCACAACATAAAAATCTGCCTTAAACCAAAAATTGTTGAGTTTCATTGGCAAATCCGGAATCATCCTCTCGTAGTTGAGAGTGTAACCATCCGCAACCTTCACTCGAATGCCTTCAAACTGCTGAGTTTGAATACCCCTTTTCTCCACTAACCGTGAATCAATGAAGTTGTGGGTTGCACCTATATCCAAAAGAGAAATGACTCTTTGACCAGCTAAGATCCCTCGAAGTCTGAAAGAGTTCCCTATCTGCATGCTGGACATGTGAGCTTCTAGTAGCTCAGTTTCACCCACAATTTCTGCCTCATTTTCTGATTTTTCCTCATTCGTGTCATATATTGCAGCTTGCTGGTCTGAAAAATCAGTCAACTCCTCTCCCTCAAAGAACCACTCCATATGCTTGTTTTTCCCTTTAGGCTTGAGGGGACAGTCATATGGTCCCTTGCAGTAAAAGCAGAGCTTCTTGCTACGCAGATCATTCATTGTTTCACGATCTAAAGGTGATGCAAATTTTTTCTTTTGATCAGCATTATCAGCCTTCTTTGGATCAGATTTGTTATCAGTGTAGGAAGTAGATGGTTTCGAGCCAAATTGTTTACGAGGTGTAGTGAGCTCCATACTGCGAGCTTTCCTCATGGCCTCCTGTAAAGTAGGTGGATCAAATGCGTTGATCCAACCTTTCACGGGCTTGAAAAGACCCTCAATGAACAATATGATTAGCCTTCTCTCTGAGATGCCTGTCACCATTACGGATAGTGTCTGGAACTCAACAATGTAAGATTCCAACCTATCCAACTGTTTTAACTGCGCAAGATCCCTGAAGAGTAGTTCGGGATCATGTCTATCAAACGTCTCTACCAGTCTATCAGTGAACTCCTGGTACGAGGTAATTCTATCATGGTGAAGTGTTGCCATGCCATCAATCCACCAGTCATGTGCTACGCCATCAAGGTGGAGTGTTGCAAATCGTATGGCATCTTCACCGGCATGGGGCGTGAATGTCGGGGCATACATCCAGCTTTCCAGGGCGTAATAACAGCCAACTCTATATAAATGTCCATAGTTAGCTTCGAGATTTGGGTTTGGTTTGTGCTTTGTCTGAGATCATTATGTTTGTTTCTAGGCCTCCTGTCATTCCTGTTATGGTTATGCTCTCTCTTTTGGCTCATGAATCGATCGAAGTTAAGGTGATCCTTAACTCTCAAAGGCAATGCATCCCATTCATCATGCATAGTCATGATGTTATCTGCAAAGTTAACTTCACCACCCTGTTCAACCTCTTCCTCTTCATCAACATCATTTCTGATAAAAGTAGGGCACGTGGGTCTCTCAAAGGTGCGTGTTGGAGCAATGATTATGTGGGGTTCTCCATGAATACTGCCTTCCTGATCTCGACCCTGATTCTGACCTCTATGAAGTGTCAAATTTTGAACATTGGTGTTGAGCTGCTGGAGGATATTCGCCACCTGCTCTTGGCCTGCCACCATGCCTCTGAGTACATCTCTAGCCTCTCTGTCCTCTTCATTGAGATGATTCCTGTGAGAACCTTCACCT
>VDFB02127761.1:0-24037 GCA_007258455.2 Sequoia sempervirens
AATTGTGGATGAATTGGGATGTAATTGCTTATGGGTATGTTGATGTGAAATATTTGGTGATTAGGAATGGATGTAGTGACATGATTAGATTAAGTGAATTGTTGGTGATATGCTGTTTGCAAAGGGATGTTGTGTTGATTAGGTGACATATGTGTGTTTTCTCTATATTTTAGTAAATCACACTTTTGAAGGCCTTTATAGTGAAAATTGGGTTCAAGACTATCATCAATACCTTGAAATGGTTTCCAAAGGAATTATTTTCAAGGGACTAAAATTAGAGCTATTAGGTATCTTTCCAATGATGTAAAAAAGTCATAATTTTAATTTCCAAGCTAGGATTTATGACCCTGCCAAGTTGGGGTGGTAAAGAATGGTATAATTTATGGATTTTGACCCAAGATTATGATGATAGAATTAGTTGGGGTGTCTTAGGTCTATTTTAAGTCTACATATGTAAAAACCTAAAATTTTGATCAATGGTTTGGAAGCTCAAAAGGAAAGTAAGACTCATTATTGATCATATGTGCCATAATATTTATCAAATGTGCTAAGATACTAATTAGATGTGCCACTGTATAGGTCAAATGTGCCAACATGTATTGATAATATATGCCAATAAACTAATCAAAAGCACCAAATAAGGATCAAATGCATGATTTTATAAATCAAATGTGCCAAAGGACAATCAAATATGCCACTTTGGGTATCAGATGCAACATAGTAGAAATCAGATGTGTAATTCTGCTTGATAGATGCACATATATAATATTAGTGAATTAAAAGTGCTACAAAAGGTCTTAGATTTACAATTTTAGACTCAGAAGCACAATTTTGTGTAAAAATTGATAATTTTTGGTATGTTTTGGATTGATTTTTGATTTTTTTTGGCAAGAGACATAAAAAAACAAATAAAATGGTTGATATCAATCCTAATTATTCAATAAAGGTTTGTCACATTAGTGTGGGTGCAAGTGATTAAATATTGTAGGACTACAAATGCATGTTCCACTCTCAAGAGGGAATAGATAGGGTTCTAGTGGCACAAGGGCTCACATTTCCTCTTCCCTTGAAGGTTTTGACACCTTTAAAGAAATCTTATCTCTCCTCAAGAAAATAAATGTTGTGTAACTTCAGTCATGATACTATACTTTGCACCACAACTAGATTAATTATCAAAGGTATTAGGTATCTAAAAATAAGGTCCATAGTGGTTCAAAGAATAGTGAACCTGTTTAATAGTACTTAAGACTAGGGGTGTCCCATATTCTCCTCACCAAACAAGTCTTGATACACCAAGGGTCTCGAGGCTTAGATTGAATGAAGATGACCATACTTTGAGGTGAAAATTTCACTCTCCCCCCTTATATAACCCACCAATAAATTTGGTTGAGGTTGCCCTTGATGTGATGAAAAACACAAGCAGGCCCCTTACTAAAATTAGAAAGAAGATACCAATATTTTTAATCCCTAAGCTTACATGAAGTGCAAGGAGAGAACATACTTTACTAATACTTCTTAGGTAAACTTGAAAAATGTGAAAAAAGAGTGTTTTGATCCCTAGGCTAACACTAGATGCAAGGGGAGAGCATACAAACTAAATGTTCACCAAAAATGACAGACAAGATTAATTGATTAAGCCCAAACAAAGTGTGTAACTACTTAATAGAAATTATGCACCAAATTCATCAGTAGTCTTTATTAACCTTGTCTGCTCCCAATGATTTCCAAACTACACAAATTGATTAGTTCCAAGAGATCACACAGATGTTAGATTACAAAATTAAATTGATAGAATCATAAGCACCGCTATAACAATCAAATGTGGCAAAGTAACTATCAAAAGTGACAATATACTTGTCAAATATGTTGCTTTACCTGTCAAAAGCACCAATTTGTTACTAAGCTAAAAGCACCTAACATGAATGCAAAAACCCCTAAAAAATAAAATATGCCATTCTAGCATCAAATGTGCCATTCTAGAATAAAATACACCTTTTGCAATCAATAGTGTCATTTTGAGATCAATTGTATCATTTTGCACTTGTGACCTAAAATAGGGAAACTCAATACAACTTAAAATCAGGGAAGTGGATCTCACTTGGCATGCTAGAATGTGAATAGGGGAAATCACACCAACTAATTAAAGAAAGGAAATGAAGCAATAACAAACCCAATTCAATAATCAAATGACCCATCTCAATGAAGTGTGTGTACAAACATGAAAGCAAATGAAATGAAATCAAACTAACTACTTTATCTCCATCAAAATGCTTATCCTTACTCTATTGTAGAATGTGATTATGCTACTTTGATAGTATGTGGATTTCTCATAAAACCTTAACATAACCTTGTTAGAAAAAGCAATATAAAATTTTGTATAGTTTAGATGCAAATTTCATGGAGATATTGAATGGATAGATGATGGGTATTTTATAGGTTTTATTGATATTTGATCAATGGTGTAGGATGTGAGATGAGATCAATGCATGAGGATGTTTGAGAGATCATGAGGAAAGTGCATGTGACATGTGTCAGAACGAGGGGCTATGATGAGGAATTAAGTGACTACATGATCAAAGGGTTGACTACATGAGAGGACAAAGTTGAAGTGAGTGAGAGTGAATTGAGGTTTATTTTTAGCTAACTCACTAAATTTACAGATGGTCACTAAATTTAGTGTTAGAGGAATAAAATAGAATAATATATTTAGGAAATAAATAAAATAATAATTTTATATATTTTTAGAGGAATGTGTAAAGTCAAGCTAAATAAATTAAATAATTTATTTAATTTTAGAGGAATAATTAGCTAATTAAATAATTAAAATTATTTAATTATGTTGGATGAGAGGAATGCTTGATTTATTAAATAATTAAAAATTATTTAGTTATGGGGATAGAAGAATAATTAAAAATTTAATTAAACACTTAAAAATTATTTAGTTATAATGTGGATGAGAGAATGATAAAAAATAATTAAGTGATAAAAATTATTTAATTAAAGTGGTTGGAGGAAAATGATTAATTAATTATATAATTAAAAATTATTTAATTAATATTGACAAGGGGAAATGACAAATTAATTAAATAATTAAAAAATATTTAATTAATAATGATGAGAGAAAATGAGGTTCATCGCATAATGCGATGGTTAATTGGTGGCATTGTTGTTGTGGCCACCAAGGTTCAAGTCTCCACTGGGCTATTGTGATCACGGGCACTATGCCTTCGCTAATCCAATGTGCTCACAGAATTGACCCACAGTCCCATATTTGTGGCCTCTATGGTTCATAGCTCTAGGATAAAAAAGCACTTACGAACCAAATAAAATAAAATAAAAAATAATGATGAGAGAAAATAATGATATAATTAAAAATTATTTAATTAAAGAGGAAAATGTGTTAGTTTAATCAAATAATTAAAAAATATTTAATTAAGAGAGATGAAGGAGTTGATAAGGGATGATGATGAGAAATGAGAAACAAGTTAGTCATTTTAGGTGTCTACAATACCCTTGTATTAAAAAATTTATAAATGCTATAAAGGTATGACTTTTAATATTATTATGTTCTAACACTCCCCCTTAATGTTACTAGGGGGCATAACTTGTCAATTTCTATAAAAAAAAAAAAAGTACCATAGTAACTTAAGTCTCCTTTAATAGTGATAAACAATGAAACAAATATGCCAAAATGAATATCATGTATTCTTTACTACATAAAAGTCATCTTGTCATAATTTATAACTCTAGTGTTTTAAAAATAATTCTTTATATGAGGTCTTATAATTTTTTATTGGAGCTAAGGAGTCCTCAAACTAGGCCCCCCTAAGTTAGTCCCATAGTTTCCATAGTTCTACAATGATTTTACAAGTGAAAGATTTATAGAGAGAAGAATTTATAATATACTCGAAGGACTTATACATATAATTCCTAGAGTTCTAATGTTATACTTGTTAGGTTTTACATCTAGGATTTAGCCACTAGGAGATGTGATTGATATGCACACTCCCCCTCAAAGGTAACTCCTAAGGTCAAGAATTGATTTGGATTTGGTACTGCAGAAAGGTTTGATATGTGATTGTTGAGATTCTAGCCTAGTTTTTCTTGATTATAATATATATTTCACTTAATAATTAGATGATGTATGTGGAGAAATTTTTTATGATGGAAAAGTTTTCCTTGAATGAAGTTCTCATGACTATCAACGTGCCTTTCTTTTTGTTTAGAAATATGAGCCTTTGGTAAGAATATATAACTTTGCTATAGGAGTTTTACTGGTACTTATATGAACTCTTTTGATAATCTCCTTAGCCACACAGGTTAGAATACAACTACATCTATATTATCTTTTATATATGAAGGAACCGTAGTAGGTTGCTTTGTTAGTACTCCATCCATGCAATAATACTTGCACCATATTTTGAGGATATAGCTAGAAGTGTATTTCCTATCAATAGGATCACCAACATAGTCAATAACATAATACATTTTTTATTTTGATGCATGACTAATAAACAAAATAATTTACTAAACTTTTAATATATATTTAATATATTTTAACACATTTTTACTATTTTTCTATGATTTTGCATAAATCTAGATGATAAATCTATTAAGTAGGTATTATTTAATCTAAATATGATTAGATTTAAACTCTTGTGCTTCTTGAAATAATAAATAGTCATCTGACTAAACATATGGTAACAAATGAGTTGTCCTTTCTACGTTTACCCCCAAAAAGATTCATATGATAATAGTCACTTTTAAGTAGGTTTGATATATCTATGAACTTAAAGACCATATACTCAAAGATAATCATATGATTACTAATATTCTATTTATTTTTTATTCAAGAATTTATAAATAATTAAACTTATACAATACATTGATACATAATATCAACATAAAAATACTTATCTCATTATCAAAAAAATAAAAATTTCTTTCAATTTAAATGTAACCTATATATATATATATTAAAAAATACTTTAATTAATAAATACACCCCAAAAGAACTTCCAATTTAAATCTCTTTAAACTTGAATAATACTATCCTTTACTTCCATACATGCTAAATTTGTAGAAATAGGCTTTCTTGAAGCATCAAAGCCTAGTAAAGAAGGTGACAAGAATATAAAAAATATCAGTTTAGTTACAAACGAAATTGTCACAAGTAGGAAGAGCAATATATAAATGCAATGCCATGTTCAAGCATGATACTTAGAAAAAAATATTTCCTTAAGAATAAGTTTAATGGGTCATCCCCAAAGATGATTTAATATCTTTATATTAGGGCCATCGCTTTGGGTTCACTAGGTACTAGGGAAGTGGAAGACGACCATCGGCTAGGCACTTTTTATGGCTATATGAAATCTCATCATAATTGATGTAAAGCTGAAATCTCCCATAATCATGATGTCAACTATCTATTGATTAAGCTTCCAAAGACATTAATAAAGTATCTAATGTCATTTGAAAAGTATCATCAAAAGTTTTATGTTTTTGATAAATTTATAATTATATAAGAAAGATATTAATTGTTTGTTATTTATTGTTGTTATTATTATCATAATTGATTGATAAAAAATGTTATTATAGTTGTTTGGTCAATCACTTTTCTAACAAAGTTTCGAAGAATCTAATTTCGTCATTTTTTACTTTGATATAAGTAAATTCAAAAGATCGACTAAATTTCAAAGACAAAGTTAATCAAGTATCTAATTGTCATTTGAAAAGTATCATCAAAAGTTTTGTCTTTTGATAAAGTTACAATTATATAAATTTGTTCACTTTTTCGTGTTAGAAAGATATTAATTGTTTGTTATTTATTATTGTTATTATTGTCATAATTGATTGATAAAAATTATTTTAGAGTTATTTGATCAATCACTTCTCTAATAAAATTTTGAAGAATCCAATGTCGTCATTTTCCACCTTGATACAAGTAAATTCAAAAGCTCAACTAAATATTAAGATTATGTAGTATTTAAGTGAGCAACAATAATGTAAAGGGATATAGAAGTCAACTTTAAATGTTTAATTTCCTCCAAAGGTTGAAGTATTTGTTTGTTATTTACTTAGACTGACTACGATGATACAAATACTTGAGATATCAAATTATCAATAAAAAAATAAATTAAATTACACAAAGTAAATGATTAGGACAACCTAATGGGCATAGATGTGAGAGAACACTATAGATAAGAGCTTTGAATACATTTCTTTGAAAGAAAAAAAAACATTGTCAATTCATTTCCACATTATTATATTTTCATATTTATAAGGTCTATTGAAAATGTAGAAGATTATGGTTTATCACTTTTGTTGTTCAATTGACCAAACACCTCCACAATTCTTAGGTCAAATAAATATCATACATTGGAAGGAATATTTAGTACAACCTAGCTTGACTTTGACACCACGTTAGAAAATAGGATTTTAGGGTACTAATCATTACAAATGAATATAAAATAAATAAAATGAGAATGACAAGATATACAAATTATACCAAAGTAAAAAACCCCATAAAACATCATTCTATATTATAAAATACTTACATAATGATTTATTAAAACATAGACTAAACGTAAGAAAACACTTCTCTTTACTTCCAAATGGCCAACAATACCTCTTGTACATAGTGATTGAATTCAATGTTAATCTCCAAATTCTCACATCTCTCAATGAAAAAGAATCTATTTAAACATAGGAGAAGGGTTGGAAAAATAATTGAGAGGTATTAGTCATGCCCATTCAAAAAATACCATTTATAAATAATTGATTTAATCTAATAGTTTATTGGATGACTAATTATTTAAATGATATATTCTTTATAAATCATATAATATGCATAAGGTTTTATAACCTTTTATTAGAACTATTTATGTATATATATATATATATATATAATGTATATATAAGTACACACATATATTGTATATATAGATATAGATATATATGTATATATATATATATATACATATATATATACATATATATATACATATATATACGCCATAAATACATATACATATACATATAACATGACACATATACATATATACATATATACATAAAATACATATACATATATACATATATACATATATACATATATTAATACATATGTCACCTTATATACATACCATATACCCATATACGCCACGCTGCCACATATATACATATACGCTTATATATACATATAATACACATATATACATAACACCGCTATATATGCATATATATATACCATGTGGCGTATATATATATATGCCTTAATAATAGATAATACTTGCTCCATATAGCAGCATATATCATATAATAACATATATGCTATGTATATATATCTCTTCTTTCTTTCTATAACTCTCTTATCTTAATAAATACAATAAATATATACATATGTATATATATATATATACATACATATATACACATACATATAAATCTTTCCGTACTTTTTCCATAATATGTATAGCATGCATCTTTATGCTCATATATATATATATATATGTATGTATGTGTATATATTTATATTGTCTTTCTCATATGCTGCTCTCATATACATATATATATATACCTTTTTCTTTCATATATATGCACATACATATATATATATATATGCTCTGCTCTGCTGCCTGTAATATTATATATGTGTATATATATGCATACATATATATGCATGCACATGTCTCACATACATATGTTGTATATATATATATATATATATATATACTATATATATATATATATATATACCTCTTTTGTCTGTATACATACCTTCATACATACATACATACATACATACATACATAGATAAGGGTATGACCACACCACTAATATTATGTTTTAAAATTTTTATTGTTTTTCTTTATCACGTATTGATGATAAAATTAAATTGAAGCATTTTAGGAGGATATGATAGCTTTAGAAAAATTTAACACCTAAGATTTTGTGAGTTTTCTCTAGGGAGGGAATCTCATTGGTTGCAAATGGGTGTTTAAATGAAATTCATAGTATATGGTAAGTTAGAGAGGTACAAGGCTAGGCTAGTGGCTAAGGGCTGCTCCTAGAGAAATGGAGTTGATCTTGATAAAAAATTCTCTCCTATTATTAATTCCCCCCCTTAAGATTCCTAGTTTCTATTGTTGATACTTGTGATTTTGAAGTACCATATGAAATTGACATTTTTTTTTAGCCTAAAATAGTCAATCTATGGTTTAAGAAAATTGTCTAAGAATTGGTATCAAAATTTCAATTCATTTGCATTAATTTTTTGTTAGAAGTGAAAAATATCACTATTTTTATATCAAATATATTATGATCAAATTTTAATAATTATCTTATATTTTGATGACATGTTTATTGATAACAAGGTGATGATTAGGGAGCTTAACACTCAAATTTCTACTAGTGTGGTTGACATGAAGGGTTTTAGGATAGACAAATTACTTTGGGAATTAAAATTAGAGAGAATTGAGTTCATATAAGGCTTTGGCTTAGTCAAAGTATGTATGCCAACATTATTTATAGTGATTTGATTTACATAATTATAAATTAGTTAGTATTTCTTTATGTGCAAGCACTAAGATTTCAGTGATTCAATGCCCTAAGTTAGATATGGATTGGATGATATTTATAATGTTTCTTATACTATCAATATAAGGAGCATAATGTATGCAATAGGATGTACTAGATTGAATATTTCCCAAGTAGTGAGATTTCTTAGCAAGATTATGTTTCACCCTAGTAACCAATTTAAGGAGGTGCATATCCTCTTAACATTCCCTTAACATTCAATCTAACATTATTTCTTAGTAAGATTAAATGGTAAGAAAATAGTGTCGATTGAGTTTGAATATTTGCGAGAAACTTATGACTATTTCTAATGTTATCGTGGCTCTAATGATATGATCAAGTTATTTGACATATAGGGCTTTGTTGATTTAGATTGGTAAAGTGTCTTGGATAAGTGGAATTATACTAGTGGCTACATGTTTTCTTTATTTGGAAATTTTGCTATTTGGATAAGAAAAAGACAACCTATGGTTGCAATTTCCACTACTAAGTAGAGTATATGGTTAATACACATGGCTTTAAGGAGATAGTATGGTTGTAAGGACTATGTTTAAAAGTTTGTTTTGATTGTAGGGTTGTTAGGATTTGATGTGATAGTTATAGTGTCTTAGGTTTGGACTAGAATCCCATGTACCATCCTTGTACTAAGCACACATAAGTAAACTATCACATTGTTTATGAGATGATGGGAAGTGGTAAGGTGATTCAATTCAAAAGGTTGAAACTTTGGATAATGTTGTAGATCCACTTACATGAAGCTAGTAAGCATTGACAATTTTTTGTGGTGCAAGGAGGTCATGGTCCTTGCACCTTGTACTTGATTCATTTAATGTTTCTTATTTTTTTCACTGTGACTTATATTATCAAGTGGTAGAATATTATGATAGGTGCTATTAAAATTACAATCATACTGTGTTTTATACATCTTTAAAACCTTGGGAATGGGTACATGGATACCTAAGGAGAGATTGGGCGAAATATTTTATTGTACTTTTTACAGGACTTGGAATATTAGTTGTAATTGTATTGAATAAGGGAGGCTACAATTATGGTGAGTGTTTAATTATGATAATGGTAGTTATGGAGTTATCTAAATGTATTTATAAAACTCTCATTCCTATGAGCTAGGGAAAGAGTTTAGCATATTTGGTTATGAAAAAAGGGGTTGACATATTATAGAGGCGTGAAAATTGAGTTCTACTTTTGTGTCATGAAATTATTGGTCAAAGGTGTTGCAATTAGTGATTGCTATTCTTGTAGGAATTTATAGATTTGGTCATATGGGGAAATTACATTTTTACCATACAAGGGTTTGTGGTACTTTATTTTCTCACTCCATTTCTTTCTAAATTAAATTCTTTAGATAGTTGGTTTATGGTATTTTTTATGTTTAATATTATTATGCTATCTAAATGCTATCAAAATAAATAGCTAGAGTTGATGTATTAACACAACACTATTATTGTAATTAATATAGACTTGTGCTCTCTTTGGTGGTGGATTTTATTCCTTAAATGGTTTATCCTTGTATATCCAAAGTTATTTGTTTGATTTTATACACTTGTTGATTTTATTGTTGATATTGCTAATTACATACTTCTCCAAGTTCTATTTAAGATTTAAATGTTATGTCACATGTTGATTTAATTAGATTTGTACACTTAATTATTATAATTTCACTATATATATTTATTGATTCCTCAACACATATTATGGTTGATTCATTTCTTGTAGAGTCCTTTTTTTTCAAATATATTGATCTATGGTTATTTCTTTGGCACTCCCTAATACTAACATTATATCCTTGGTTTACCTTACCTTATGCCTAATCTCTCATTCCTATTGCTCGCACTTTTATTATCTCATATCATGATTGCATGTATTTTTTCTTACTCACATAATTGGAAATTTAATAATACACTCTATACTCTAGTCTAGTCATTCATCTCCCCTTCAACACATGCTATGAACTTTGACTTAACACTTTTATGTCTTAAGTTACTCATAAATTTTCCTCTCTTCAATTATCCATGACATATTTTTTATTGAGTACAATACATCTCTTCTATCAATCTACACTTTTATGTCTTTATCTTAATATTATAACGAGCATATGATTTTTGATTTATAATTATTGACACTACTACACTATACATTTTACCACCTCAGGATATCTTATTCCATTAATTGGGGGCATTGTTAAGTTGTATCCCTCTTCTTCCTCTATTATACTACTATTGCACATACCTTGGCATTTCCCTTTCTCTCCTCTTAACATTCCCTTAAATTAATCGACACTATTTTCTTACCAACCAATTTAAGGGGGTGCATATCCTCTACATATTATCTATTTCATGATGATACAATAACTTGGTCATATCCTATCCACTTTATCCAAATTAGGTGACAATCACATGCCCAATATCGACCATTTACCAATTTTATGTTTTGGCATGTCCTCTCCTTTTATTTGATTTGGGTGGGAACTATATAATCGAGTGGTATTGAAATAACCTCAATCATTTGAGTTTTATTTTGGATTTACCTAGCCCTTATTATATTATGCACATGATGATAGCATATCTAACACCATCATTTATTTGGTTTTTATGTTGGCCTACCCTACCCCTAATGTAATTTAGTAGCAATCACATATCCACCTTATCTATTTCCATACTGTATTTAAATGACAATAGTATATCCAAACCTTTACCAAGGTATTGCTCTTTCACGTGGTCTTTTCATTGTCTATGATCTCCATGAACCTATCTTCCCCATCTCTAGTGCTATCAATAGAAAATTAGGAATTATGTGCATGTTCGATCTTTCATTTCCATTTATGTCTTCATTATCAAACTTGAGCTACAAGGGAAGAGTTAGATACATAAATCACACAAAAAAACTCAAACTCAAAGGAGACTTACACATTCAAGTTAGAGTAAAATGGATGCAAATAATCATTTTAAAATACAATAAAACAAAAATAATCAAACCTCCATTGGATTTTCGTGATGTGCTTCGAATGATGAAGGATTGAGATGTGGGTGCTCTTAGCTATAATGTTGTGAAATTCAATAGCATGTATGCACTCTATGTGATGGTCCCTATGTCCTTTGGGTAAGCCTTCTTACATAAGCTTTTCAATTTTGACATGGAGGGCTCAAATTTTAAAGGATGAGATCAAGGGATATGATACATTTACAAGGATGTGTATCCTAGCCTCTTGAAAAGTGGCAAAAGGAGGTGAGAGATGCTTGATCAATGGATGAGGTTTCCTCAAAATGAAATATGGAAGGAGATGGGGCAATGGGGATGGAGATTGAGTGATAAGATGGAGGGACAAGATTCCTCCATGTTGCATGCTCATACATGTGTGATAATTGAGTAGGGATAAGTGGTTTGAAGAGACGTGTGAATATGAAGGGTTCACATTCGCTCCTTGATTTTGAAGTGGACTGTGGAGATTAATGGAAAACATATTTCGGCCTTTAGTGGTATGATGTAGAATTTTAAATCAGATTTAAAAAAAAATAAAAACAAATAATCCTAATTAAATAAATAATTATGTATTATTTAATTGATTAGTTGGTGGAATATTGGACTTAGGTTATTTAATTAAGTGGTTTTGAATTAATTAACATTAGGGATGTGAAGGCATATTAATTGTGATTGATTAATTAAGTTAACCAAATTAATTAATTTAAATTAGTTAATCCATGAGGAAGAATAGTTAATTTTCTTAGGTAGTTAATTCCTAGTATCAACTACACTTTTTTGTCTTCAAAATCTAATTAAACATCACATTTAAATTCATTTCAATTTTTTTGTTTAATTTAGCATTTATTATTTCTATTCCTAACTCTTTTTATCTAGATTAATTGTTTGGTAATTGATTGATTTATTTACCCTTCCATTATTTTATATAAAAGTATTTTTTTCCCTTACAAATACATATGTTGTCTACTCTATTTGAAATTTCACTCTAAAGATATTAGGTTTCCATAATCCATGATGCTATATAATGATATTTCTAGATTTGACTATGTCAAGTTTTTTTCATCATAATCAAATCTAGAAACACCATAACACAATTTCACCCTAATATATCATTTATACTGGCTTATTTTATTTAATAAATTCAAATAAAAATATTATAAAATTAATAAAAAAACACAATTACAAATAAATAATCATTACAAATAAATAATCATATTTTATATATAACTATATATATAACAATATATATAACAAGTGTTTTAAGATTTTAAAATCATATTTTTATAGCACATTATTATTATAGCATGATGTGCTAATATTTAATTTCATCAAATTATACATTTTGAGATCCATCTTTATAAAAAGAATCTACCTTGAAAAAGGAAACTACACACAAATAAAACATGTATTATATAACTTTTGATTGTCAAACAACATTAATTTTATTTAATACTATTAGATTGCACTGTTTCCAGCTATTCTAATTAAGCATAATAGATCAAATTTTGCTGTTTTCAAGGAACCTATTTGAATGATTTTCTTCTAATTTATTAATTAGAAGAAATATTTGAAGAGTAATATACATAACCATAGTAGTTTGTCTACATACAAAAGTGTGAAATTTGGGATTTAAGATATTATAAATGCAATTTCATTAGCTGGGTGAGATTGATGGGATAAACATCATTGGGGCCTCCATTAAAAGCTTTCTTAGCCAACACCAAGTTGACTGCCTCAGTGGGATGAAATGCATCCCAGAACACATATTGGCTTCTGTTTGCACAAGGTTGAATGAAGAGGATGCAAGTTATTTGTGCATTGTACCTTCCAACTCCACAGCAACCCTGGTTCACCACCCTAAAACCTGCACCACCAAATACTCAATTAATAACGTCAACTCACAGATTTTTATAGCTCTTTATGACTATATTTAGTGCAAATTTAAGTGGGCATAATGGTACCATATTCAGTGGGATTATTAATCATATCCAGAACAGCTGAGTAGGTGTTTTGGTAGACAAATTGTGAGCCAGTGAGGTTATTGTTTAGTTCATTGATCAGAGTCAGAAGCCCACTATTGAAAGGCTCAATTAGCCTATTTATGCTGTCAATACAATGGCCATTTGAGTTTGTCATGGCTAATTGCTGAGGAATGCAACCCAGAGGACCCACTGTAGATACTACAAACTTCCTTGCACCTAAGTCATACAGAGCCTGCATTACCAGTCAACAACTAAATTAGTTAGGTTTTAATACCAAATAATATTTTTGGAGTAGAAGTAAAAGTAGGGTTTTTGAAAGGGTCCCAATCTGTTTACAATAGAAGTAGGAGAGAAACAAAAATGAAAATACAACAATGATATTACAGTCGAAAAACACCATGAAAAAACAACAGAACACCAAAATAACACCACCAGAGTAGAATAATAAATGATTTTGGCTGTCATATCATCAATAACAATTTTGTGTACAAAAGTAATAAATTGTTGTATTTTTCATTGGCAAAATCATTGAAGTGGAGGAAAAAAAGATTGTGAAGCATTAATATTGGATATTACCTGCAGCTGTTTTGAGTATTCAGAGATTAAAAGGTCAGCAAAAGTTTGTGCTGAATACTGTCTGCTTGTTGCAAAAAATGGCGGCATTAAGTAGTTATTGATGTAATCGTTGCTTCCAAGACCTAGAGCAAATATGGACTTTGACAGAAACCGGGAAACTGCTTTTGGTCTTCCCAACTGTCTAGTCACTTCCCTTAACGTATTCTGAAAGTTGTTTATTTGTCCATTAAAGGATATTCGACCACCCTGTCAAGCAATACAGATTGTAAATCCATGCAACAAATGAGATATTACTTACATACACAGAGAGATACAGACTGTTGGGATTATACTTAAAGTAACATGATTCCTGGTACAGTTTTCTTTACCACTGGTTGGGGAAATGCAGTCTTACTCCATTTGAAAGCCATTTTAAAAACTGCCAGACATGCATGACCATATATATAAAACACAGAGAATCAACAGTTATTAGGAGATCCTATAACTCTGTGGCTGTGTCTTGAATGCCCCCTCATCTGAGCATGGAATTTGAATTCGGATTCGAACCACTTTTCATGTTTTTCATTGGTTCAACCATTCAACCATCCTGTCTAACTTGAGGGGGTCAATTATAGCACACTCTAAGCTTTGACTTGCTTAAGTGGCTCATTTGAAATTTTTCTTTAGTAGAGCCCATCTATTAGTGTGATTTTAGATGAACCTCCTAAGCAAATCAAAACTTAGAGTGTGTTGTTTAAGCCAAACCAACAATAATATAATATTTTAATAAATGCAAGAACTTAATTACCATTAGATACAATCTATGCTTTTTCAAAGTGAACTTGTCAAAGAGTTAACTAACAGTAAAACATTTCGTCAGATTGAATAAGAAGTTTTCTTTAAAAACATTATCATTCACACCTAAAACTACCAGGCATATTTTCAAAATTCCTAGTACTTTTCTGAAGGTACACTGTTCCATAGAACTAGACCAGTCTTTATCCTTATTTACACTCTCAGTACACAAAAACAGATTAAATTCATTATGTCAAGAAACTTAACAAACAGTCTGGAACTTTTATGGCAACAAACATAATTATCCATCTATGTCCTTTATCACTTACATAGTTTCTACCGGTATCATCCAAAATGCCACCAGCTGCTGAAGCATAGTTTACTCCATTCATAACCCTTTTCCCTCTGGTTGATGGGTCCAAATAGGCTGGCACAAATGGCAATCCAAGAAATTGCCCTGCATACATTCATACACAAGAGTTCTTCATTGATCACCTAAAACACTTAAGCTTGTTGGCATATATCATTGAATCATTCAAAAGTCCTCTTTAACATGAGGACACAGAGAGAAAAGCAATACTTGACCTATATAATCTACCACAGTACGTCCATTGCAAAACCTTCCAGTAGGTCCAGAGGGAAAATCAATCCCATAAGGAGGGAAGTTTGATCTTGCCAAAGAAGAAAGATAGTTGTTGTTTCCATCATCACTCAGGGAATCACCAAAGATAAAAAGTGCAGGGACCTCTTGTGGTTGTGACCCCACTGAAAAAAACAACAGAACCCACACAATGAAAACATCAAGCACCCAATGACTTCTAAAACATTTCTCTAACTCCATTTTGCAACTCTTGTGCTCATGCAACCCAAAACCATGCAGCAGGTACTGACCTTGTTTCCCAATTTATCTACTGAACATGTAAGCTTACTGAACATATGTCAGTTTGATTCTGTAATGTGTTTCGTGCATGGAGAAATGCCACCCTGCACCAGCAGGGATTTCTTCTGAATAGTAATAAATGCGGCAGTAGAGCCACTGGCAACAAATTATTCAAATAACCACCAATGGGATTAAATGGACATTGAATGTTCATCAGCAGCCGCATTGAAGTACATTTATGTTTATAAGGTTTATTAAATGCAATTTGGTGGTGAATTTACTGCTTAATTGATTCTAGTCTATTCTCACATAATGCATGTTTGGGTGATTGAGCTGTTACAACAGCCCTGCAAAAACAACTTTCATTCCTATTAAAAAATATGTTACAAAGGCAGCATCATGATGGTTAGCTTTTGTCTTTGCAATAAATTTGTAAATTAGTTTATTTAATTAAGTTGTATTTATATATGTTGTAATATGTTTAAATTTTAGTTATTGAATTAATCTATATGTAAATAGTAAGATTGAATCATAATTTTAGAATATCAAAATTTTATTTTTATTCGAAAAAGTTGTTCAACATATAAATCAATATTATTATCTGAACTTTTGCTCTCTAAGCTTTTTGTGTTAAGGGTACAACACCTTGTAAATGTTTATTTAATCAAAAACATTAATAAATAGAAAAGAGAAAAGGTACATGTATATTTAAATTTAGTTTATGTGGTTGACCAATGTATTAGTAGTATGCTTGAGCTAAAGCAAAATCACCTTGTACTTGAAATTATATTGCATATACACAACAATAGGCTTGTTTCATAGATAAACATGTAAACATTGGTTATAAATAGCATAAAAGCTAAGCATCATAAAGATATAGATAGCAAATACTAAATACAATAAGTCTACATTGCTTAGAATACTAAAATATCAAAAGAATGAAGTTTCCATAGTCCATATTAACAATTTATAATAGATTGATGGATTTGACTATATTGTGCGATTTTTATCAACATTTTTTTTATCAAACTTCATGATCCAACATTAGGATGAGATAGCAAGAGAAGAGAGAAATGGAGAGATAGTGGCAGAACAAACACTCTAAATTGATGAAGGGAGAGGGTATATGATCCAAAATGTTAGGAAGGAAAGGAAGATGGAACAAAGACAAAGACAATAAATTAAAAAACAACCCTTGTAAAATATATAAGAACATATAAAACAAAGTTTTTTAAGTTTTTTTTTTTTGCGCAATCCGGGTTTGACTATAAAACTAGGTCACACAAAAACTTTCGCGACCCCGATATTTGTGCCATAACGTACCACTACCACGGGACGGGGGAGACTAGAACTCGTGACCAGCCGAGCCGCAACGGAATTACTTAGCCAACCGAGCTAGGGCCCCCGCCCCAATTTTTAAGTTAACAAAGATAAAGACAACAAATTAAAAATAACCCTTACAATATATATAAGAACATATAAAAAAAGTTTTTAACTTAAAAACTTTGTTTTGTAAGTTTTTTTTTTCAATTTGTTGCCTATATTTGCCACTATCTCTTCAAAAACATTATTGGAACTAATTGAGTATTCATAAACAAGTTGAATAAGAATGGATAAGTGGTAAGAAACAAGGAAAGACTTGTGTGTAAGGACTATGCACAAGTTAAAGGAATAGACTTTGATGAGACATTTGCTTTGGTGGCTAGAATGGGAGCAATTAGGATGTTTTTGTCTTTTGCAATGCATAAAGACTTTAAAATTTATCAAATGGATGTGAAGTCTATTTTCTTGAATGGAGTGCTGGAAGAAGAAGTTTACATGGAACAACTGAAAGAATTTCAGTTGTCAGAAAAACCTAATATGGTTTGCAATTGAAGAAGGCATTGTATGGATTGAAGCAAGCTCCTAGAGCTTGGTATGTAAGGTTGGATATATATTTGATACAACAAGGATTCAATAAGAGTACCACAAATAATAATCTCTACTTTAAAGTTGAGGAAGATTGAATCTTGATAATGGTTGTGTATGTTGATGACATAATTTTTGGAGACAATGAACCTATGTGTAGAAAATTTGTGGAAGAGATGCATAAAAAGAGTTTGAGATGTCTATGTTTGGGGAGATGAATTTCTTCCTTGGGCTACAAATCAATCAAATAGATAAAGGCATATTCATTTTACAATCAAAGTATGTTTAAGAGATGTTGAAGAAGTTTGGAATGGATGACTCCAAACCGGTATGTCCTCCTATGGTTACTGGTTGCAAACTGAGTAAGGATGACAAATCCCCTAAGGCTAATTAGAGCAAGTATAGATCTATGATTGGTGGAATCTTATACCTAACTGTTACTAGATTAGATATCATGCATGCAGTTTGTCTTGTGGCTAGATTTAAAGAAGATCCTAAAGAGACACATGTTGCAACAGTGAAGAGGATATTTAGATATTTGAAGGGCACTCCAAATGATGGCTTATGGTATCCCGAGGATACTTATTTCACATTAAGTGCTTACACAAATGCAGATTGGGTTGGTTGTGTTGATGATAGGAAAAGTACTAGTGGTGGTGCATTCTTTCTTGGATGTAGATTGGTATCATGGCTTAGCAAGAAACATGACTCTGTTTCTTTATCTACTATAGAGGTTGAGTATATTGCAACAACATCTTTTTGTTCATAGGTATTATGGATGAGGAAAACATTGAAGGATACCAGAATTGTGTATGATGAGCCCACTTCTATCTTTTGTGATAACACAAGTGCAATCAATATTTTAAAGAATCCAGTGATGCACTCAAGAACAAAGCATATATCAATTAGGTATCACTTTTTGAGAGAGAAAGTCGTGGATAATGAAGTAAAGCTTGAATATGTACCTACAAAGGATTAGATTGCTGGCATATTTACTAAGGCTCTTCCTAAGGATACTTTTGAGTATCTTCGAGAGAAGTTGGGGGTTACTGGGGCCCTCCTTTGAACTAGATGCATATGGATATGCATAAGTCCAGTGGATATATGGATTCATTCTTTGTCTGGACTGATGTTGGTGGCTATCTCTCAGGGGGAGTAAGTAGTGACATTGTTGCAGTATGAAATTTATGTTGTTATGATTTAGAGGTTTCTAAGTTGATTGGTGTGTACTCCTAAGGGGAGTGTTCACATAAGTTGCAGGTATCTTGGTTCTATGTCAAAGGGGGAGAAAAATGCAAAATACCTTATCCTTTTCCATTGATGTCAAAGGGGGAGAGAAAGAGAAGTCATGTGAGAGAGAGAAATCATGTGAAAAGGGAAAGTATGAAAAGGAGAGAGAGTGTAATGAGATAGTTTTGAAAGGGGGAGAAAAGAGAATGAAATAAGTATGTTCAGAGCTATTGTGTCTTTGATGTTTTTTCACATCTTATGTTGCCATCAATGACAAAGGGGGAGATTTTTGCAAGTATGAAGGTGTTGTCATTGATGTCAACAAGCCTGTATTTTCATTGATGATAGTAGTACAGTGGTTGATGTAACACCCCTCTGATTTGTTATGTTTTCTTGACAAATCAGATACTTTGCTGGATTATGTTTATGATTATGGTTATTCTATCGCTGACAGTGGAGCGATGATAGATTATATTGATGTGATGAAACATTGTATGCATGGTGATTATGTTTAATATGCTTTATGTTTGCATAGATGCTTAGTTGTGATGACATTGCTATATTTGATTATCCTAGTTTAATTGATATATTATCTCGTCAGTTGATGTGACATTGTATTGGTGAAGAGAACGGTATTGCATCACTCGCTTGCGAGTGCCATGTGATTTCCGCGATTCTCTCTTCATGGTGTGTATGAATTACTATATGTATACATGTGTGACATTTGCTTGGTTACAGGATTGCAGGTACATGACATTAGCTTCACCTGGTTTCATAGGTCTGAGCGTGTCCACTACTCAACAGTAATATTGGGAGATAGTAACGGGCTACCTAGTCATACCTTTACCCTAGTATAGTGTGTCATCAGTTTGAGTTTGGTCTTAGTTTTAATCATTGTTGTTGTGGGTATTTTATTATTGTGCAAATTTGATTTGGTAGATTAAATGTGTATTTAATTTAAATATTTAATTAAATGAATTGTTGTGTGAAGGCTTTAGAATAAATAAATAAATAAATAAATTTAATTTGGTTATGTTGTTGAGTAAATTTTATTATTAAAAATAAACGGTAATTAAATAAATAAGAATATTTAAATTGGTTGCAATTAGTAAATTGTATTATTATATTTAAATGCATGTAAATGGGAAAATATCTGAGTTGTTGAGGGAAAAGATATTTTGTTGAAATAACTCTGAGTTAGAAATTTTTATCTATCTGTTGAAAATTCATTCTTGGAAGAGATATTAGGAAAAAGAAAAGAAAGTTGTTGCAGGAGAGTTTTGTGTGGGTTGTGGAAAATTGGTGAGGAAATTGTGGATCTCTCTCAAGATTTGTTTTAGAATTTTACTGTAGAATTCTTGGTTGTGTATTGTGTGTTTTTTGGAAAGAGGAAAATTTACTAGAGGAAGTTTTGGTTACATTGGCAATTTGAAGTTATAGAGAAGCTTGACAACAATTCTCGAGGCAACAATTCTTCTGGAACAGGCAACAGTTCTTCTGGAACAGGTTCTTTTACTGTTTTAGTGAATTTTGAATTGAAAAGTTGTTTATATTATTGTAATGCAATTTGGAAAAGTTTAGGAAAATAATTTTCAATACTGTAGAGGCTCTTGTGTTTTTCTGTTTAAAAGATTGCCTGAAAGAGGAACCTTTGTAGAAAATAATGAAAATTCTCTGTGTATTGTTCATTCGAAATAAATTGATGCAAAAGAAATTTAGATCTCTGTGGAAAAACCGTCATTATGTTTGTTTCCCTATTCTTTTGGTTATCTGAGGAAAAATGAAATTTATAGCTTTCTGTAGAAAAAAATTCCTCTGTGAAATATTATTGCTCAACTTAAACCTGTGATTGAATTAATTGTATATAAGAATATATATATATATATACATATATATTACAATATATATGCATACATATATATTTATATATCTTATATTAATATTGTTGTGCCTTTTTTAATAGCACTGTGAATTTATTGAGAGACAAATTCGAAATCGCCGTACGACGGAATTTCGTCACCGTAAGTTTTTATTTGTTTAAATTTTTTTAAAATTTTTGATAGTGAATGGGGGCCGAGGGTTTGGAAACCCCAGCCGCACCCATCCTGGGGTGCACTGTTGTGTGCAACGCTCCCCACACCCGCGTGGGGGGAAGTGTTGGCCACAGGAAGCAATCCTTGTGTGGGGAGTTTGCGACCAGGGCAACACCTGGGCACGTGTGTATGCGGTGGTTGTTTTGTTTGCTGGGAATTTTGAATTAATATGAATTTTATATTTATTATATATAATATATATAATATATATAATATATATAATATATATTTATTATATATAATATATATTTATTATATATAATATATATAATATGTGTGTTTAAGTTAAATGTATTCAATATTATTTATAAGTAATATGTTTATTATATTTGTATATATACATATATAGTTGTATATATATATATATATAGATATTTAAATATTTGATAATAAATTATTTATTTTAATGAAATATTGAATGGTTAAGTGAATGGAAGTATTATTTGTATTTATTTAATGAAGCGATTTCAATTAGAAGGTTGAGATTTGTTTATCTGTATTTTGGTTTGGAAAACTGAACTATTGTTTTAGAACAATATGAAATTATTGAATAGAATTATATTTAAATGGCGCGTTTTAGTATGTGAAGGTGACTGTAATGGATTTAGGAAATCCGAAGGATAGTGATGGTTATTTTCTTGAATTTTTATTTAAAAGCACGTGTATCTGTAATTGTGAACTGGGGGGGAAAGTATTTGTCATTATGTGAATCTATGTCTTTCAGAGTTGTAATTATGGAAGGGTTGTGGTAACTTTAGTTTACCCTTTGAGTTTCTTGGGTAGTGCACGTATTGGGTTTCTGTATTGGACATCCGTAGAGATGTGTTACCTTTTGAGGTGTATTGGTTATTGTTGTCAGTTCTTAGTGCATGGTCTACCCTTGGCATGTAGTTTGAGTTATGTGTTGTCGATAGGGGAGTGGCTTTCAATGAGGGTCAGGACACAAAGTGGTCCCAAGACAACTCGTGTGGGAGTCAGTATAATCAAGTGGGAATTAAATAATCTATTAGCTTAACACATATAACAAGATATTTAGCCTCGCTAATTGGCTCAAGGGCTTGTACGAGACTTGAGATGAGTCGGGAAGGCCTGGAATGGCTAGATCGTTATCTTGTCTTCTCGAAACATAACCGATTCCGCACTGGTGTGCATGTGGGGCCGGAATCGTGAGAGGTTACCAGGATAACCCTAGAGGGGGGCCGAGACCTAGGAAGATCTCCTTTGGACAACCAATGCAACCTTTGTGATGACACTCATCCTATGACAACAGTCAGCTTATTTGTATTGTGTTTATAATTGATTCAGTGATTCTGGAAGCAATGTGATCATAGTTCTTAGTTTTTTTTACTATGAGTGTTATGTATGTTGCTTGTGTCTAGAGGTAGTAGGATTGTTGGATTACTTTTTACTATCTCCTAGCACAGGGGTTGGACCTATAGGTAGTAGATGGTTAGGTGGTGTGCATCTTACACTGTTGAGTTTCTCTTTCTGTTCGTGATGGCGAGATCTTCTTGTTCGAGGAGCTCGTGTGGTTCTCTGGAGTTGTTCTTCTCTTTCTTTATTGTAATGGTGGATCATTATGAATAATGTTGGAATAGGTGCCTCAATTCTTACTGGCATGTAACTCCTGAAGGGAAAAGTCGGTGTGACATTATTGATGTCTGGCCGACTAGCTGTTCTGAATCCTTGTTGAAATGCTCTGGTCGCTATGACTTTGTTTCAAGTCTTGCCGAATGGACCTATCACTATGACATGGAGACTCGGTAAGATCTCTTGCTGACTGTTGTTTCTCTCACTGATGGTTATTCAATAGCAGTTATCGGGGAGACTTGGGCGAAAGGTTTATTGTCGGTATGTAGTCTTACCGATATGGAATGTCTTGTCAACTGAGGTTGCTATCGGGTGTCTAGCGGATGTCGGGGAGATTCATACCGACGGGAGTCATTGGTGTAACACTTTTGTTTCAGTATGAAGTCATAGCGATGGAGGAATGTCTCACCGATAGGGATACACTTGGCGTCTTCGCGGTGACACAAAGACTTCGGTATGAAGTCTTAGGACTGATGGAGAGTCTCGCTGATAGCAAATGTTCCTCGAGGTGACATGTTGTTTTCGTTGTGATGTCTTGGTGAAAACGGTAAGTCTTGCCAATTGGGACGTTTCGGTATGACTTGAGACTTCGGTGTAACCTCTTATCGACAACGATAAGTCTTGCTGACTGAGATGCTTTGGTATAACATGAAGAGCTTGGTGTGATGTTTTGGCGAAAGACGATTGTCTCACCAAATGGAATACTCACGTCGGCATGACTTGAAGACTTCGGTATGAAGTCTTGGCGAACTGTGGTAGTCTTGCCGATGGAAATTTTGAGATTGATGTGACTTGTGAGCATTGGTATGAGTCTTGCCGATGAGGAAACTCTTGTCGATAGGAATCCAATGGATGTCGGTGGTTTCGGTATGACTTGTGGCATTCGCTATATCATCTTGCCAACTGTTGGAACTTACGTTGACATCGATATGAAGCCTTTGAGCATCGGGGAGACACTTCTTGTGTCTCACTGACATGCGAACTCAGTTGAATGTTTCTTTGACCGTTTGACTATCCTATGTGGTGTCTCGTGGACCAATTAGAGGAAGCGAAATTCAAATAGTTGGCGGTTGGATTTTTGTAATAGTTGTAACGCTAGAGCTGAATTGTATGTAAGGAAAAATATACAATGGAATGGAAACTTTCTACTATGGGTAATGGCGGATAAGGATGGACAGAGGATAAAAATCAGAATGTGTTAAGATTTAAATGAATCATTTTGAGTTGGATAAAAATAATAAAAATCTGTGAGAGCATTTCTGTAACAGAGAAAGAACAGTGAATGAAGAAACTGTAAATTGATACCAGGGAGTTGTGTCTCTGCATTGTATGTAATTTGTTGATTGCTGAAATACAAAGAGATTTGACTTGGTGTGGTGGGTTTTTTCCCGAAAGGGTTTCCCACGTAAATCTGGTGTTCATTTGTCTTT